>JAVQIZ010061472.1:0-19248 GCA_036023535.2 Galaxias brevipinnis
GAGCAGCTCGTGCAGTTAATCCTGCTGTGAACACGGCCATGTGGACAGCATTCCTGTCATTTTCCCCACTATCACCGGATCACCGTAATTAACGTGTTTGGCGTTAACGGGGCAACCAGACCCAAACAGAGGGGAGCGCTGATCTATGGCAGCGTCCCGTGGCTACCGATGGGGAGGCAGGGTAGAACGGGGGGTGGGTGGGGGGAACCCGTGTGGGATGAGAGCGTTTGAGACTACACACACACACACACACAGCCACACACACACACACACACACAAATTCACACGTAGATTGATAAACACACCTCCCCACACGTATGTGCGCACAGCCCCCACTCACAAACCTAGACTGTTTAAACAGGCATGCACACACACCCGGGTCGATCCTCAACGTCCCCGCAGGTAGCCTCGTCTCCATGGGGTCTCTCTACAAATCATCCTCCCATGCAGTCTCAGATGGTTCCCCTTCTCCACTGCTAACTCATACTGTCAGCTGTTATGGAAAGAGAAAGAGAGAGAGAGAGAGAGAGAGAGAGAGAGAGAGCCGGGAGGTGGGAGGGGGGGTTCAATGTGTGCAGGTGTGAGGCCGTTAAAAGCAGACCAAAGCCAGTTTGCAACAACAACATAAAAATGTACAGCCTCAAAGGACATGAGTGGGGAGCGAGAGGGTGTATTTTTCAGTGCTGTCCTGAGGGAGGGACATAAGCCCAGGATGGAAGGGGAGACATGCAGAAGTGTGGTGTTGGGGGGGGGGGGGGGTAAAGGGGCGTTAGAGGTAGAGTGAGGGAAGAGGAGGGAGCAAAAGGAGAGATGGAGGGAGGAAAAGAGAGGGAGAGCACGTGAGAAGAGAGCCCGTACAGGGAGGTAGAGGGAGTGGGACAGCGAGAGGAGGGCCTCTTTGTGGATCATTGGCAGATAATGGGCTCATTAGGCCAAACGTAGCTTAAAGGGCTCTCGCTCTCTAAACAAACAGAACAGGCGCTGAGGAGATGGACTTAAGGGTCCGACATGGAGTGAGATTTAATGAGCCCCCCCCCCCCAGCCCCCACCAACCCCCCATCCTACCCTGCCCCTGCTATGCAGCCCTGTTACCCGCTCACATTCCCTAACCAGCATTCCGCGCTGCATCAAGCCGCCATTCCGAGGCATGCCGATGACGAGCCACGCGGACACCTGTGTTCCCAATCCCTCAGCCTCGTTCACAATCTGTGGCAAACGCACAACCTCACCCTCGAATAATAAACGCATGTCAAAGCACACACACACACACACACACACAATAAATATTATGTTTTACATCATTTTTGGGTGTTTCTCATGTACCAAGGTTCACTTCCCTGACGATAATCTAGTGTAGAACATTGAGCGTTACTAGATACAGAGTAGCCATTTTGGATCGTCTGTTAGATTGATTCCGCCTTGCTGAAAACACCTGCGGTCACTTCTTCCCCGTCACCTCGTAAAAAAAAGTGTACATGACGTCGGGATATATTAATCACTGATGATGATCAATAACTCAACATTGTTCTCATCTCTATCACCCTCCGAGGAGCAATATGGCTCACAAAAAAAACAAAAAAACCCAGATCTGAGTACTCAAATAAAATATTATTGACTAGGTAGGAGAAAAATGTGTGGCCTAGAGTTTAAAGCATGTGGTAAAAAGATATGTGTCTCAAACCACAGGCCAATGAGGGAGCCTGAATTCCCATTAACCAACGTGGACAAGAGTTGCGTTCATGACCACAAAGGAATAGGGTTGCATATTGCAAACCACTAGTTGGACCCTCTCCGCTCCCCTTACAAATGCTTCAGTGCAAAACAAATTCCTCTTGAGGCCCAAATTGATATTGTATAACAACACGTGCGATTGAAGTCCTCCACTGTACCAAACCGCAAGGTACTGTGGGTCTTCACAAAAACAGACCAGCTCTCCTTGTAATCAACTCGAGGAAACGTTAATACAAAGAATGGCCAACCGACCATTCAAGCTGCCATGAGATTTATTGTGAGAAGAAACTAAAGAGGTTGCATTGGCCTGGTGTTCTAGGAAACCAAAACACCACCACCACCACCACCACCCCCTACGGATGACAGAACGTTTGCCTTTGTTTGCCTTTATTAATGCCTATATATTACGCCGGGGTGAAAAGCAGGAGTGCATTAGTCGGAGGGACAGAGGCGGAGAAAAATGGAGGTATCGTGAGGAGGGCCGGGTCGGTTTTCCGTTCATCTCCAGCTGCTCATCACGCAGAGAGCTAACATGAAACACGCTCACGCTACGGCCTCTCTCTCTCTCTCTCACACATCTGTCCTCCATTAAAGACACGCAGCACTAAGCCTCCAATAGAGGGACTTGTGGTCCCATCCCTCTATCCTTTCGGTGGAAGCGGAGGAATAGGAAGGGGGTGGGGGGTGGAGAAAGAGGGGAGTGGGAGAGGGATGAGGGAGGAGGGGAGGGGGGGGCTTCAACATCCAAACATTGGTTCGAACCGTGGGGGATACAATACTGCGCTATGCGTGCCCTTTTTATTGGCCATGTACATTGGCCATTGACAGTGGGGCCCCCGGGGCATCCATGAACATGGCCTTACATGTCTGAGACGTTCATTTGAAATCACGGGCAGTTAATGAATCGCAGGCGAAAACGACGAGAACAAAAGAAGGAACGAGGTCTTCTGGGAGTTGCTGTATTTCAGAGTGGTTAGCATTAGCCTAGCGGTGTTCTTGTCAGAACTGCGGATGCCACGGTTGAAGTTCCACAGGTTTCTGCAACAGAGCTCTGTCGGAAGGGGTCCCCCAACCAGTCTGTGAAAACATTCCAGGGCAGACTGTGGGACCTGTCTATTCCCTGGGAACCTTTCTCCACTCAGATAAGTCAACCCTGACAGTGTGAACCAGCTCTGAAAACACCGTGGGCCAGGCCGACACATGTAGGTCTCCGAGCGAGGCCACAGAGGTCTGGAGGGCAGGATGCTCACCTTGTAAATGACAGGCGGACCTAACAGAGAGAGCGTTCTCACGCAGAAACTGTTAGAAACCAACTCTACTTATTGCTGCTTTGGCCTGCTTAAGTAGGTTGTAGTGATAGACAAAGGGGTTGTTACTTGGCAGCAGGCCATAGTTCAAATCTAGTTAGGGACAGAGAGAGCGTTCTCACAAAGAAACTGTTAAGACACCATCTCTACCCTATAAACTATTGCTGCTTTGGCCTGCTTCAGTAAGTTGTAGTGATAGACAAAGGGGTTGTTAATTTGCAGGAGGGCATGGTTCAGATCTAGTTAGGTACATCACACACACACACACACACACACACACACATACACACGAACAGAGTCAATACAGTATAACACCATCAGAAGTTTAAGGTGGGGACAAAAGCTTTCAGGGGAAAATAGAGTATCAGGTTTATCAGTGTGCAGCGCCACAGATTGGCAAGGGGATGACAAGAGAAAATGAGGTCTAGTGGGTGTTTGTCTAAACAGGCTGACACCAGCTCCCTGTCTGGTGTGTGTGTGAGGCTGGGTGAGGCTAACGCCCCCCTGCTGTCTCCCCTGTGTGTTTACCTCAACCATTCACACCCCCATGGGTCACCATACCCCCCCCCCCACACACACACACACACATAAACACACCCACCAACACATCCACATAAGCACACACACACACACTCTCTTGCATACCCTTCCCATACCCCCCAGCCTGTCTCTCCACACTCACAAACAATGGGAGAAAGAGAGCAGCGCGGTGAAGGAGGGGGGAACGACACACTTCATTAATCTTCCTGACACTTTCCACTCCGGCGCTGTCTGTTTTTAGCGGCGCGTTTACTTTTACGTGGAGGTGAAAGTGACTGAGCGCCCGAACCCGAATGCCTCGAAATACAAAATGTTCAACGTCACCCACAAGTAATAATTTACTCAGTTTGTAATTTTCATGCCGTCCCGTTTTCCTATGACCTCCGAGGGGCACTGCGCCTCTTTCTTGTCTCTTAAAAAGGGAATTCTCGATATGTTGGAACACATACTCCCTCTTCTCACGGCTGACGTTTTAAGGAGTGCCCCCATCTATTTTGACACGCTGTATAGAGAACACATCAAAACTTACAAGTACAGTAACTGACCATGTTCTCGGTGCTCTCTCTCTCTCTCTCTCTCTCCCTTTCCGGTTCTCCCCTCTTTCTCTCTCTCTCTCTTTCTTTCGCTCTTTCTCTCTCTCTCTCTTTCTGTCTTTTGCTCTTTCTTTCTCTCTCCTACTCCCTCTCTCTCTCTCTCTCTCCCCCTCTCTCTCTCTCTCTCTCTTTCTCTCCTACTCCCTCTCTCTCTCTCTCTCTCTCTCTCTCTCCCCCTCTCTCTCTCTCCCTCTCTTTCTCTCTCATTTCATTGTCTGATGACAGCGTCCTCGCAATGCTTAGGTTCACTCGCACCATGTTATTTTAGCTCTAGTGAGAAGGATCTGCAAAGAGGTAAACCAGGTGGCAGGCAGACTTGTCCTGCTTACATAAATGTGTGGCGTGTTCTTTAGTTCTGGGGCAGCTTGGCTAAAGAATCAGTTGAGGCTTTTAACGGAATGGAATAGTATGAACCTTGTCGTGTTCAACCTCCCCTAGCAGTATTTTCAGTGGTAAACAACAACAGGGACCCTTAAGAACACAAGCACACACTGATGAGAACACTAACACAGGCACACTTCTTTGTATTGTCTCTGTTATATGCGTGCATTGCAAACACACTGAATGTCAGACACACACGCACACGCACACACACGCACGCACGCACGCACGCACGCACACACACACACACACACACACACACACACACACACACACACACACACACTCACACAAAACAAAACAAAACCCCTTAGCAGACACCCCTAGCGGCAGCAGCCAGTCAGCCAGCCACTAAGCAATGCAGACCAGCCCAGGCTCCGCTGTGGAAGGATATCAGAACTGCAGACCTGTGAATTGGAGGAGGGGGGCTGAATCACAATGGGTCTGGAAGCCCTGGAGGAGGAGGAGGAGGACGAGGAGGAGGGGGAGGAGGAGGTCGTTAGGGCCGGCAGGGCCCAGCCAGGCAGCGGCTGCCCCGTGCTGCAGTCAACAGCCCCAATCACCCACCTGGCACCTGGAGCCCAGACGGCTAAGGAGGTTAAGGGGGGGTGGGGTGGGGTGTGGTAGGGTGGAGGTGGAGCCGATGAAGCCTCCAGACAGACCAACCAGGGCTGGGCCGCTACTGGGCCGCCAGCCACCGCCGCTGGTGCTTCTAAGAGCCAGTGGTCCTTTCTGTCACGTCTCCCAAAGCATTCCCTACCGCTCCTTTTAGCTTTACTATTACAACGCGCCCTAGAACCCTCTATAAACAATACACATATATGCCTACGGTACACGCCTTTATACACAGACACACACACACACACACACACACACACACACACATGCACACACACACACACACCCACCCTACTGCCTATCTAACTGCCCTTATTTCAGAGCATGTGTGCGGGGGGCAGTAAACCACATATTGCATCATGTATTTACTTTGCAGGGTAGCTAGGGCTGTGCTTGACAAGGAGAGTTGAAGAGAGGAGGGTGAAAGGTGAAGGATTGGAGAGTAAATGAGTCATGACCAAACCGAGCGGTTGGAATCTGGAACAGGTTGCTTGAAAAAACCCTGGTTTCACAGCACCACCACATCACCAACACAACCTGTCACTTTACCTCTGCTAAAATATCAGCTGAAACTACGGCGACTCATTCTACGTGGATGTGAATATTTAGCTATAGTAAAACAAATTAAGGGGATACAAATTAAACTAGACACTGGATACAAACACGACACTCCGGTCACTTTAAAGTCATGAGGAAATGGACGACTGGGAAAGAGGGAGACAGTGGCAGACAGCAGGTGAAGAGAGAGAACGAGAGAGAGAGAGAGAGAGAGAGAGAGAGAGAGAGAGAGAGAGAGAGAGACAGTGAGAGAGAGAGAGAGAGAGAGAGAGAGAGAGAGACAGTGAGAGAGAGACAGTGAGAGATTTTTTTTCACTGTTTCATCTCCACGTTCCAGCAACCCTTCCTTGGCCTGTCTGCTGGAGTAGTAGTATTAGTAGGAGTAGTATTAGTAGTAGTAGTAGTAGTAGCGGTAGCGGTAGTACTAGTGGTAGTAATAGTAGTAGGAGTAGGAGTAGTAGTAGTAGTGGTTGGTAGTAGTGGGCCCAGGCGGAGACATCAAGCGCATTCCAAGAGTCGGCCCAATTACGGGCAGATGAGGGGCAGTTCTCTTTGTTTAAGAACAAAGCCAAGGAGTGACACAAGTGGTCTTTAAAGGGAGCTCTCACAGCCGCTGTGCCGCAGAGGGGGAGCCCAGTGGGTGGGAGAGGTGGCCAGCTGGTTATAAATATCTATTTGGTCAGTTACTGGAAAGAAAATGTGCAGTTTGTTCGTCATCCACTCATCCAGGTGGTGGGCCTGGTTGTTGCTTAACTCTTGAAAGAGGGAGAGAGAGGGAGAGAGAGAGAGAGGGGGAGAGAGAGAGAGAGAGAGAGAGAGAGAGAGATGGAAGGAGAGCTGGAAAGAGAGGGATAGCGAGATCCAGAGATATCGTGAGATGTTTAGTGGTCAAAACAAAATAGATGTTACAGTAATCTGGATTAGTCTCCCGTTCAGATAATTAATATCAGCATGATCTATGATTAGTAAGTGCCTGGAAAGGATCTATGGTATTACTCAGCATGCTGCATGTGCATTGCATTAACCATAGACCAAGTTAAAAGCTGAATTTGGTGTCTGAAGATTCCACAGGATGAGCATGCTTGGGAATGGATGGCAATCGAAAAATAATAAGAAAAAAAACTTGCAAATATAAAAACATGCCTATAAAAACATGTAGTTTCAATAATATCTACTATGAATCTGTTAAGTGTGTGTGTCAGGAGCAGTACCTCATGGGACTACTTGGATCACCCCCCTTTATAGTTATAAGTTGTGCAATTGGTTGTTGGTGGCCAGACGATGGAGTGCAGTGCTGCAGAGGGCGAGGACGCATGTTTAAAGTTTGATTCTCGCTCTGCAGTAAATTAGAACACAGCAGCCTAATGTTTGTTTATTCCAAATACAGCTGCAAGGGCCTCTCGAGCCAACCCATCGTCCCCACAGACCACACCGCAGCCTGGAGATCACCTGGACCAGAAGTGCATACAAACATAACTCTACAAAACACACATTATGCAAACGCTTGCATTCAATGTGTGTATTCTCTCTCTCTCTCTCTCTCTCAAACACACACTATGCATACAAATAGATAACTATTGTTTTTGGCACAATGACCCTGTACGCTTGTGGGATCAGCATTCATAAGTATATAATTATTTCTTAGATACTTAGACTACTTTATGACACGACTGTTGGCCTGTATCTCTTTTGTGTCACTAGAAATGTCTCGAGGAACAATATATCACATATACAATTTACAGTTAATGGCCCATTATGTAAATCATCTAGATAATGTATGTTTTTATATTAAAGGCTCAGTTATTTATATTACAACAACAAGAAAAAATTAATTAACCATTACAATCCCAGTTTATTTCTGAGAAAGCTACTGCAATCCTACATTGGATAAACTATTCTCACACCTGTTTCTCCCTCAGCAGATTGCTGACCTCTGGTGTAGACTCACTTCACGTTCCTGAAACTTTGGAGGCATACACGATGAAATAATAGGTAGTGACTTCCCTCTAGTGGGCAAGCATTACCTGTAAATTACCTGTAAATTAAAGAAGATGAAGCTATAGTTGCCATCATCACAAGTGTTCACATGCGCATCTTCACAAAATTGGCTCGCTGTTTTTGTTTGTACGGCTGAATCTTGTTGTTTTAGTTTTGCATAGGAAAAACTGTTTCAGTGTGCAAATGAGGGCCCTCTAAACCAACCAATTGTAACAACATATGATTCTATATGAAAATGTGTGAAAGTGAAAAGCATCGAAATGCTTTAATATGCGATAGTGACACGGTATAATTCGCATTTCGCATTGATGAAGAATACACTCAAAATAAATCACTAGTGGGCGTGCGCTTTAAATGACGATTTGCTGCACGCGCTTGATTTATGTCAAAACTCAACTACGGTGGGTGGTGTTGCAAGACAGATTTTTTTTCATTTTTACCAAATGAACAAATCAGTTCACAAACACGTTCTGCTGTTCACACTCTGTTATTATTTCACTTATATTTCATATTTCCGTTTTCATAATTCAACCGTTCACAGAAACAAGAGATGCGTCCGTTCGTAGCACAAACGAATCATTTATGCGCGTGTTGTGCGACCACATGCTACTGAATCTTGGATCTATTAGGTCCCGCTCACGGGACGTGTAGACATGTACGAATGAAGCAGATTTTCTGGAGTCGCAGCACTACCTAACCCAACAACAACATGGTGGATCCAAGAGACAAGGGACTGCAAGACTACAGAAAGAAATTGCTTGAACATAAAGAAATTGATGGGCGTCTAAAAGAATGTACGTAGTTTTTATAACATTAATATAACGAGCCTGTAGCTAGCTCCTATTTCCACGTCTTTGCGCGCTAGTATTCCTAACTACGTCATATTGTTAGCATGTTAGCTAGTCTCAATTTACACACCGTCATTGTCCTAAATTGTCATAGAAAAATCATCACAGCAAAAGTTCATAGCATTCTGATCAGCAAATGAGTTAATGTGGGATTAAGGCTAGCCATATTTTATAATCTTAGCAAGCTAGTTCCATTAATTAACTACACTTTTCAATGTCCAATCAAACATACCACACATTGTCATTGAGTCTCCAAACGCTGTTCTGTCCGTGTAGCTAATGTTGTTAACCAATGTAGTGGATTCTGGACGATAGTCACTCAGTTTTGTTTTCTCTATATCTACAGTGCGTGAACAGCTGAGAGAACAGACTAAACAGTATGAAAAATCTGAAAATGATCTGAAAGCTCTCCAAAGTGTTGGCCAGGTAAAGATATAGCAACGTAGCATGTATTTGCTTATCAACAGTTAAATCAACATCAATACAATCATTGGGAGCCATTGGTAATTATGATCCGATTCATTGCCAGAAGGCATAAAGAGAGAAATTGTGGGCATAATGAAAGATCGCTACAAATAACAATCTTGTGAAGCTTGGCTGTCTAACCTTTGGCCTTCAAAGATATCTGGTAGTGCATTTGAGTGTCACAAAGTTATGTGACCCTGTGGTCTTAGCTTATTGTGGTGGGTAAGCAGACTTTTGCTCATTTTAAAACATCTTTCCCTGACTCTTTCCCTCAATAGATTGTTGGTGAGGTTCTTAAACAATTGACCGAGGAGAAATGTAAGACATACTCTATTAGGCAATTTACATGTCGTAGTAGATGACTGAATGCTGATGGAAAGAGACACCAGTTAATCCCTCGATTTGTTAGTATCTTACTTTACTTGATTTTCTCCTCACAGTTATTGTCAAGGCAACAAATGGTCCAAGATATGTGGTTGGCTGCAGGCGGCAGGTACGCAAATTGCTAAGACGAATGCATTTCAGTTAAACATTATAATTTGCATCGTTAACTTAGCAGCAAGTCAGATTTTAAAAGATCAAATTAATTTGGCTTCATATATGCCATTGCTTTGCTTGCATTAAAGTCCAAACTATACATTTATGCATTGCAGCTGGACAAGGCTATGCTCAAACCTGCTACCAGAGTTGCCTTGGACATGACAACTTTGACCATAATGAGGTAAGTAAGTGTTATTGTATGAAGTGTGTTTCTGACTGTTATTATGTTTGCTTTTTCATGTATTTCATGACAGTGTCATCTCTTTTGAAAAGTCAAAATAAAGAGACGGGGCCGCATACACGACACCATAGCTGCCCAGTCAACCATGCTGTTTTGAGTGTAATTTTGATTATCACTCTTAATTTCTGCTTGGTTTCCATGCAGGTACCTTCCTAGAGAAGTGGACCCCCTGGTGTACAACATGTCCCATGAAGACCCCGGCAGTGTCTCGTACTCCGAGATCGGGGGGCTGGCGGAACAGATCCGGGAGCTCAGAGAAGTAATCTATGTCTCATAGAACCAAACCCTTTATCCGTCCTGTTTTATAGGATTTTCACTGTAATGTTTCTAGATATGGGATATAAAAAAGGTATTTGAGACCATCTTAGATTGACATACAGTACTGCTTGACTCTTTGACACATGGTGTTTTTGGTTGGTTAGATTCATGTATGTGTTGTTGCCCCAGGTAATTGAGCTGCCGTTGACCAACCCGGAGCTGTTCCTGAGGGTGGGCATTGTCCCTCCCAAAGGCTGCCTGCTTTATGGACCCCCTGGTATGAAGGCTGGACATCTTACAGGCCACTCTACCTAAAGGATATTGAGTTGTTATAGAAATCAATCAAAAAATTAATGAAGACGGTCTTGGAGATAGGATTACATGTCACGGTATCCTTTCTCATGAGGATTGATTTTGTGATTGTCTTCTTTTGTGATTGTTCTACATCTTAAGGAACTGGGAAAACTCTTCTGGCCAGAGCAGTTGCCAGCCAGCTCGACTGTAATTTCCTGAAGGTGAGCCAAGATATTGATTTTACAATCCACTTGTATATATGATGAGTTCCTGCAGTGGTGCCTAACTTGACAGCTTGCTTGCTCCACACTGCTAAGGACTGTAGCTTTTAATTAGTAATTGTATGTTATTAAGTTTTGTTTTGTTTATTCTAGTTTTTTTCCCCCCTGTATTTTAAATGTTCTAACAGATGATATAGAATTCTTATTATTTGACTGGTGGTTATTATGACTATTATTCATATTACATCCCCTCCATAGGTGGTTTCTAGCTCCATAGTGGATAAATACATTGGGGAGAGTGCCAGGCTCATCAGAGAAATGTTTAACTATGCCAGGGATCACCAGCCCTGTATAATCTTCATGGACGAGATTGATGCTATAGGTATGCTTTACATAGTCCCAATAACTCAATTCAGCAGCTATGTTATCCTGTGTGCTTTTTTTTAAACTAGGATTAGCTTTTTTTACATTTCATTTGGTAGCATAGTTTTTCTCTAACTTTGTCTGAGACTGAAGTAGTTGTAACTCCACCTCTTTGCAGGAGGTCGTCGCTTCTCTGAGGGGACCTCAGCCGACCGTGAGATTCAAAGAACTCTAATGGAGGTAAGTTTCTACAAAATTATCAAATATGTTTCCCAGATTATGTACACAGCACATGCTGATTGTTCGTATAAATTCACACTGGGAATATTATTGTCATTGTATGTATACTTTTGTTTTGTCCCTGCCACATTGAACCTGGTGTATAATTGTAAAAATATGAACATGTAAGATGGACAAGTTCTTGTCCTGTGCTACTTGTCAACAAACCTTTTGACGTTTGTTTCTCAGCTGCTGAACCAGATGGATGGCTTTGAAACCCTGCACAGAGTCAAGATGATCATGGCCACTAACAGACCTGACATTCTGGACCCTGCCTTGTTGCGACCCGGAAGACTGGACCGCAAGATCCGTCAGTTTTCCATCCTCCCCCATCCACATATCCAAGCTCTACCTGGTCTTCTTCAGTCTCTTACTGTTTGTTGATTTTTATTTTTTTTGGGCAGATATTGAGCTGCCTAATGAACAGGCTCGTCTGGATATTATGAAGATCCACTCTGGACCAATAACCAAGCATGGAGAGATAGGTCAGTAGTGGCAGTGAGGCATCTCAGGAGTACTGCAGTTCAGGGGAGGTAGTGGTTTCTCTTTCTGTAGCAACTAGATGAAAGATGATGATGATGATGGTGAGGACGGGGATCACTTTTTCCCTGTCCTCCTACTATCCTACAAATGTATGTTTTGATTTTCGGTATTGACCTTTGGAGATGAACACTCATTGAGAACTCTTCCTGTTGTATATTCATACTATGTTTTGTTTTTAGATTATGAAGCCATTGTGAAGCTGTCGGATGGCTTTAACGGTGCTGATCTTAGGAACGTGTGCACAGAAGCAGGTTTGTGTGAATTTAATTTGAAATGTTTAATTGAACAAGTATGTGCTTGTTGTTTTGGCGCACAAGCTCATCGGCACCTACTTTGCTTGTTCTCCAGGCATGTTTGCTATTCGTGCTGATCACGAATATGTGACTCAAGAGGACTTTATGAAAGCTGTTCGTAAAGTGGCAGATACAAAGAAGCTTGAGTCCAAGCTGGATTACAAGCCAATATAAGGTCATTTTGTCAGACGAATGCCGGGGAACGTCTGAAATGCTCTGTTGTGGAGTTGAGAGCATAGAATCATGAATGCTAGACTAGGCCAATTTTTTTCTACTCATTGCTGTATTCTGTGCCTCTATAGGAGCTGCCATTTTAATCAAGTGCAGACAGTGAAGAGAAAGAGAGTACCTCTGTATTGCAATGATTTGATTCAAATGTTGCTGCACCTATATTGGCCACGTAATACATCATGAGAACGTTTTGTTTTCCGCTTCTGTTTGAAGTGAAGAATGTGTTGGGGATTAAAAAATTTAATAAAGGATGTACGTTAATTTTTTTCTGAGATAAATCTGGATTTTTTTTGAAGTTTTTAAGCCTACACCCTGGAAAGAGGAAAACCGTGATGCATATCTTTCTGTCTCTCGCAGCTATTTGAAGTGTATATTATATCTAGTTTACAGTTGAAAGTGTGCAATTCTTTGATTTTAATTGTCAAAAAATAAATGGTCTTTATTATTTTCAAATGTTAATAAAATATAAACCATCCATAGCGCCACATGTTCAATATCACAGGGAAAATGGGTTTTCTTCAGCAAAAATTAGACATGTATCATTCACTCTTTTTTGTCATTTGATGCTAATAAAACATTTTGATTGCAAGTAAAACAATAGATTTTTCGATTGTCTATTTGCATTCAGAAATGTCTTTCTAGGATAAAATGAAATGTTCCCATCTACAGATCACTCTTTATAAGAACTATTACAAGGCCTTTTAAGCATCAAAATGGATGTTGTGCTTACGGTGCTGACTATTCCTGCCAAAGCGTTTGAAATAGGTTTTAAATCAATTAAGTTGGTTGTTAATTTTATGAGACATTTTAGATGACCTACTAGCCTAAGCCTTTAATCAGTCAAATTTTTATCTGAGGCAGCCACAAGGTAGTGCTAGATATCTATTAACGGCTTCGACGTAGATAAAAGATTCTCAGCAGCTTTCTGCGCTGCTAAATACCCATGGGAAAATCCAATGTACGTTGAAAAGCTTCAGAAAATATCTAGGTATTTGTTGGCAGTACAGAGTTAATGCGCAACATAGACAAACGTTTTTTTTAATTTTTTGAAGCACTGACTTAACCTTCACATGGCCTTGGGAATTTGAATAGCTGCATTAACAACTGTAGGCTTTTAATACATTTGTGTTTTAATCCTTATTTGCAAATATGATGTTAGCCAGTAAAGGTGATTTTCATTATTTTTTTACTACGATTCTGAAACTACAATTAAAAATGCGTATATCGTGTATTGTTTATGAATGAATGGGCTTGAATAGCACATGCATTGACCTAATTATCGCCTCTTTCAAGCCTGCCTTCCAGCAAACCACAAATATGTATATAGACTTTATTTTATCATCTTTCCTTTTCAAGGGTAACCTAGTTGCTAGTCGTGTCAGCCTAGAGACTATAAATGAATAGCATGATGCAGTAACTTCT
The DNA here is from genome assembly GCA_036023535.2 of Galaxias brevipinnis. NCBI lineage: Eukaryota > Metazoa > Chordata > Actinopteri > Galaxiiformes > Galaxiidae > Galaxias > Galaxias brevipinnis. The sequence goes on from JAVQIZ010061472.1 coordinate 13,725, forward strand.
CTATTTCCAATGAAACGTTTCATCTCTTGCTGGCGTCATTGAGGTACGGAGCACCTGTCCTATGATTGGCTCGTAGTGGTTATACCGCTGCCATTGAAGAAATACGTCCTCTTGCAAGAAGGGGGTGTGACTAGAACAACGAAGTTACACGCCTCTCGTATAAATCCTCAATACGACTCCTCTGTGGACAGAAGGACGGGACTGAGTTGTTTCTGGAAAAAGTCACCACGCACCAATTTTTGAGATCCATATTAGAAGCCTGCACAGTCCAACAGTAACTTTCTGTTTGTAACTGGCACGTGCTGCGTAGACCTATTGGAAGAGAACGCTGTCTCAGAAAGATTCCTTTGTCATCCGAATTGATAGCAGGTGTGAATTCATGTCTGTGTATTCTCCTCATAATTACTGGTAAGTAGGGTGCTACTTTATTGAAGATACAATTATGTGTATATTTAATAATGAAAAAAATATGTTGCTCAATACCAATTTTGCCCTGTGATAATTGATTTGTCCCTTTCATTCTCAAGACGATTACTGAAAGATTAGTCTAGAACTTTCATCGTTAGACCTTTTTATTGTAGTTACCCACACAGGAGACTTGAATTGTCCTTATGTTTGTCGTTTTAGCTGTGAGCACTGCACCACAATGTAGTATTTATAATTTACAGGAACCAATCTTAAAATAATCATGTGCCATTTGCAACGTGAGGATGTGTTTCTGACATAAGGGTGAAAATGCATTAGATATTAGCTGTGGTAAGCCTTTTTAAAAAGCTTAACCTGAATTAGGGTCCTATAGAAATAGCTAACCTTTCACGTGGCCTTTTGTGGTTTGGAGGCTGCTGTTTGCTGGGGCGCAAGAACTCACGCATCAGGTAGGTATAGGTGATAGGATAACGATCCTATCATGGATCTTTAATCCGATCATGGATCCATTCTTATCCCCATGTAATCGGCCTCCGAGAGGACGCCATTGTATGTGACCTGTAGGTCTTTAGAGTCCTGAAATTATTTGTTAGGCTATTGTCATGGGGTTTTAGGGTTGCAGACTGGGCCACTTCAGTCTGCAAGCAGGATGTGTGTAGCTTGTTATGAAACAATGTTTTGCTTCTTTGTTAACCTGTTAACTTAAAACAGGGTTCTCATCCTCTGTCTACCAGGAAGTTTAGACTCAAAACCTCTTTACTGTAAACCACAAAGCAATTCTCGCCTCAGCTTTCAGTCAACTCTTGGGTTCTAGACCCTTTGCTATGATCTGAGCTTCCCCAACACTGCAGGACTTATTTCACTTTTTACCTCTGGCATTGCTAAATTTTGTATCTTAGACAACAGCATGACTGAAAACAGTTGACAGCCACGAGATGAAGCCTGCTGTATTGTTTGCTGTATTGTGGTGGTTAAATGAAAGTGAACCTGCGACAAGAGGCCGAGTAGTTCAGGTTCCACAGCACAACTGCAAATTGCAAAATGGCACACCGGTATATAGGTTGTGGTATTTAGTTTATTGCTATATTATTTATAATCTCAAAATAACTTCACACTGCTGCTCATGAAATCAGTAGGTTCTCAAGAAACGGTATTAAGATGAGGTACTTCAGTTACATAGTTCAGTTACAAGACCTTACCTGACTAGAAGTTCTATGATGCAGGGTTTTATCGCCACCCTTCATTTTAACGATAAAGCTATAGGTTGACGTTAACCGGACCTGATCACTATTAGTAGTAGGTTCTACCTCCAGTATTCTGAACTTGGCGCTATTCTTTCTGACGCGTTGGGCCGAATCCCCCCCACACACACACACCTCTGGAGTGTGTGACTTGGCTGGTGGGCGCAGGGTGGGTAGAGCACTGTTGGAATGGAATGTCAGCAGCGTTGCCCTCGTCGCCACACCGGCTGAGATTTATGATGTGCGTAGCAAGAATCGAGAGTAGAGGGGAAACAATGTTAATAATGCAAGACGTAATATCCCATCGTGTGCAGAGAGGTGGTCGCATTGCTGCAGAGAGACACTTTCGGTCCCTGTCAGCACCAAGGACCAGGCTCAGGCTCAGACCAGGAGGGATCACCAGGAGGGAGAGACAGTGAAGGGACTCACCCTAACTCTTGAGAGAATAGGTGTAGTGAGTAGCACTTTCATGGTACACAGGCTTTATTAGAGGATGGCCAGTATAGATGCAGTAACTTGACTCTTCTTTAGTCAAGATCTTTTGAGTTTCAGTTTAGTGCTTGATGCTTGGACAGATTTTCGAATATTATCAGTGTAACGGTTAACATTATTGTGATTTGAAAATGCCATCCAAATGCGGAGTGCATTCGAAATGGTCAGTGGGTCACGTGTGATTAAGAGCGGATGGGTTGTTCTGTTCTTTTTAAGAGGCTGAGCCATGCAGGAGGAAAAAATGCCATCAATTGGCTTCAACTTCCATGGTTTTAATCCACCAGGGGAATTAAATTCACTGTGAACCCAACCCCAGATTAGAGAGAGGAAGAAGAAAAAAAACAAAATGGAACATCTCTGTCTGTCACGAAATGCATAATATTCACTCATAATGATTATGATGATGATATAAAAAAAAAAAAAAATCAGGTCTTGTTTTGGTGATCTTTCCGGAACGCAGGGTGCTTTGGGGCCAGGCCCCCGTGACCGGTTTCGATCAGTGGATTGTTTTGGACTGGTGCCACAGTCAAGTCTCATGCCTGACCCTGCCTCGGTTTGCTTTGTGAGTGCGTGCGTGCGTGCGTCCGTCAAAGACTAAAGAGGTATGCTGCTGCTGCTGGTGGTGGAGTCGTCAGGTAACTACATGATCAAAGCATACGTCGGTGAAATGGACACTAAGACGGAGTGTATATGTTGATATTTGAGCTTTTTGAGTCACTGTGCGAATCTGTGGCTAGCCCTTTTTTCCTTTTTTTTTTAGCTGCATATATTTGCCTACTTGAATTCCACTGCTTGTCCTAGTGTTTTGTTTAATTTTATAAGTCCACAGGTTTTCTGATTTAGATTTCATGTTTCAGGTTTTCATTATAGACTCTGTGCTCTGTCTAAACTGGTTCGATATGTGGCCCCAATGTTTTGTTTTTTTTTTTATAAAAAAAAATTGAAAGTTAGAAAATGTGTCAAGCAAACACGTCATTGTACAACCTGGGCCTGACACCTGAGTCAGTAATGGAGTTGAGTAGTATGTTCATGTTCCTCCCTAGCTTGTATTATCACATGTGCTCCTCAATTTCCTCCTCATTGTGCCTCTTTATGCTTTATTAGGCCTACGCTTTGTTATTCTTAGCTGAGCAGGATGTTTATACGATCCCCAAGCAGAAATATGACTGGCAGGGTCCAAGTGTTTATCTTTGTTCAATCCCTCCCTCCCTCTCCTCCTTCTCCTCCTTCTCCTCCTTCTCCCTCTGCTCAGGTCCACACGCTGTGTATCTTCCTCATTCTTGTTCATCTCTTTCCCTCCTCTGCTCTCTGTGTGTGCCAACCTCACCCTCGAAGTTCCCCACTCAAAAAGATGAAATAAGTTCGAGAGCAGCCTCTGCTGACATTATTCCGTCCGTGTTGAGCCTTGCCTGCGTGCGTGCGTGCGCTACGGGTGGTCTTTTTAAAAAAAAAATATTTTAGACTTCCGTCTTTTGTTTGCGCCATCCTCGGTCATCGGACTTCTTAGGAGTTCCGTATGAGTTTATGGTGATTCAACCAGAGGTGTTTCTCACATCCTCCTAGTTCCCATCCACCCCCTCTTCTGCTATGATGTGATGTTTCCTCAGTATGTAGGCTTAGGCACGTGACAAAAGGGTTTTAATTTTGAGATCCGAACATTTTTATTGATTGAAACAGCTTGCGCCACATTGCTTTAGGCTGTAGCAGTGTGTGCACTGTATATTGATTGTCACACAATACTCTCTTACTCGGTTTAAATTTAGGATTTTCTTTTTGTTAGTGATGAAGGCTTTAATGTATAGCAAATTAATGTCTCATCCCAAATAATACACGCATTGTAGCTTTTCCCTCGGACCTGACAATATTAGTCTGGAACATTCTAGATAAGTAATATTTTGGAAAGTGTTTCTCTTGCCCCTGGGGCTTTGTTTGCTATTGTTGGATTGAGAGCAGTGTAAAGATTTAAGCTGGCCTTAATCCTTACAGGATGATAGAATAATGGTTTAACCTCCCGGTTGGTGTCTCCAGTCTGAGTCGGAGAGCTGAATGGATGGAAACAACTTTTTCAGTCAAGCAAAGGCTACCTTTCTGGCACCGTTTCAAATAAAAGCTGAAGTCCCCCTGGAGGACATTGTGTGAATTGTGGGCAGGACATGTTTTTAAATAAAGATATAAGAAAGAATGATTTCACTTGAAAGCACAGAGACAAGGTTCTGCATAAAGGCAGCAATAAGGGAATTGCACATTATGACACACAGAAATAGAAAACATCTGTACGTTTGTACTCCTTGAACCGCAAAGCAGTGGCAGAAGAAAATATTGATGGTTTAAAATATATTGGCTATTGGACAAATAAGGCAGCTGCACAGTTTGAGACTGTTTTAATGTGCGTTTGTTTGGTTTCAACCACATTTCCATTACATTAGCCTGGAAATGACACAGATGGTGAACAGCCTAACTTTCCATGGATTCCTGTAGATGTAAACATCATATTTAATCAAGACTCAAGGGAAGTTAATGACGGCCCATGCGTTATTTTTTCTTACAATAACCGTAGAGAGCCATAAGACTATCAGTTGGTGTATTTCTGTGCGTCAACCACCAATGTTTTTTTTATGTACTAGTTTTTGAAGGCCACCCTGACCACAAGCTCTCGGACGCTGACCACCATGCCACTAGGTTTTAAATAGAGGGCGTGAGAAAGCTGCCCGGATGCCATTAGACTTCTCAGACCTGTCTATCCCCAGAATAACCCGTTTTCCCTACAGAAAGGCCTAGCCCTGTCACTGCTCACTGGAGACAATTTTGACAAATTGTACAGTGCACCAAAGATAAACAATGTCCTGTTCCTTAAACTGAAATGGAAAGTACTGCCAAGCTTTGATGGAACTGAGAGTATTGGGTTCCACCCCAGTCGAATGTCTCTGCACGCTCACAGTGCACTTTCACAATGACTGTTTGGTCCCTCTCGTAAGCGAGCGCCAGCAGCAGCACACCTCATCCTGTATCGAGAGATGGCTACCTCAAACAAACCACACGCCAGCAATGTTGCCTGCACTAATCTACGTGTAGCACGGTGTGATGGTGGTAATGGAAGGATAAATAAAAACAAATAAACTCTGTCAGGGTTGAGGAGAGAGAACTCGATGCACTTGTTGGACTTATTTTGTTCTCATACGGTCTCTCTGTACTCTTTCCTTTTAGGGTCATTTTAATCAATGCACTCCACTGGTACTGTCATTCTGTACATTATTGTGACGTTTACCCTTTACTGTTGTGCTGCATAAAGTAAAATTCATATCCCTACTTTACAACGTTTTCAATTATAGCGTGTGCAAGATGTATTGTGGCGGTGGTTGGTTTAG
>JAVQIZ010061477.1:0-19587 GCA_036023535.2 Galaxias brevipinnis
TCTCTCTCTCTATCTCTCTCTCTCTCTTTCTCTCTCTCGCTCTCTCTACTCCTGCCATGTCTATGCTCCTGCCTTGCCTGCCTACCCAATGATGGCTCCACCCACAACGACGCTTACAAATGACATCACGGAAGTAAACAAAGAACATGTCGCATACCAATAACAGGTACGATATATTTTTTAGATAGAATTTTAGAATAATATAATAACCCAACTGACATTTTAAAATTACTATCAGCTGCTTCAGGAGAGAAATTAGTAGTAATTCAAGCTCTTAACGTTAGGGATTATGAAAGTCTAACGTGTGCAAATCAATATGTTCACTGTAATGTTCGCTGAGTTAGCTTAGCTATAGCTGTTATGTTGTGGCTAGCATTAGTAATGTAAGTGTTTTAAATCTAAATGTGTACACAACATTTGAACATGAGTTGGTGTTGGAAGCAATGATAGACAGGCGTGAATTTTCCATTCCAATTTTAATATTATCGTTGAAGCCAGTTAAATTGTAGCAGCCCGCTAACAACACTTATAATATCTTTGCAGTGCAAATGCAAAGTTTGCGTGCCATGATGATGATGTTTTGTTTGTTTTATAGAGACATTATAGAGCCATGAACGGACAGACTGACATGGACGTGGACTACAAGCGGAAATACAAAAATCTCAAACGCAAATTGAAATTTATTGTATATGTGAGTGTTCTCCTGCAGACCATGAAAGTCTCTTCACCCACATACGTTGGGACGTAAATTACTCAGTACTCATAATATTTTTTATTATTTTTGTTCAGGAACAGGAATGTTTTCAGGAGGAGCTCAGGAGATCACAGAGGAAGCTGCTCAAAGTATCGAGGGACAAGAGGTGGATATGCAGTGCACAAAGCAGTGATTATCAATGGATTGAGAAAAAAAATTACAAAAAGTTTACCATTCACTGTATCTAAAATATATACCGTGCCCCACTCAGCTTCCTCCTGGACCGACTTTTACAGTATGAGAGAGTGGACGAAGACTCTTCAGGCATGCCATATTATATCTTCTTATAATCTCTAAATCTTTCCAAACCCACTTTGCAAATACAAGGAGATACCGCCTACAAAGACCCTGCCTCAATTTCTTGTGTTTTCCTCTCAGACTCAGACGCCACAGCCTCCTCAGAAAACAGTGACGGCGAAAGCCTGAGGGAGAGGGAAAGAGAGAGGGACGCAGGGAAGAAGTGAGACCTTAGCCCAACAGCCGGTAAATAAAATGACAATACGTTTATACCATCCCTTATTATATTTTCTCTCCCTCTCCGTCTTAGAAGGAGAAGTAGTCCGGGGGCAAGTCTCCCTGCAGCCTCGTCCCATCTGACGCTCCTCTCTCGCTCGGGAGTTCATCCTGGAGCATACATCAGCACGGTGAGGGCTTTCACCTGTCCTCATCAGTATGGACCTTTGTTAATAACTTCATTGATCGTTTCCATAATTGGTCATTAGCATCGATGATCCCTGTTTTGATTTAACATTGTCAAATTTGTTTATTTTAAGATTTAATTTTTGATTTGACGTTTTGTTTTTTTTGTACAGTATCTTTTCTCGTTTATCATGTTTTCATTGTGTTTGTACATTTTGTGTTTGTGTGTGTGTGTGTGTAATTTGGCACGATGTATGTATGTGTTTCTATGTGTCTCTGTGTATGTATTGGTGTTTCATTTGACACATGGGGCCGGTGTGCATGGTGGGCAGTTGCCCTTCCCACCAGAGTATTTGGCTCCTCCAGCGGAGCGTGTGAAGAAAGAGAGAAAAACAAAGACGCCCAAACACAAGAAAGAGACATCTGGGAAGGTGAGAGAGGAAGAGGAGAAAAGATGTCCCAAAGACAGAGATACTCTGCCCTCATACGATGCACACACAAGCCCCTAGAGCTCTCAACTCAATCTAAAAACCTCTTTAAAATGCCTTTCAACGTATTCAAAACATAGATAATGTGATCCTTTTGTTTGATGAGAAATACACTGTGTAGTGTCAAAGTATTTATCAACCACTAGTTATCAGGTTAGCCTTTGGCTAGCCCTCGAGCTTTGAGCTTACTGTGGATCCCTGTGCTTACACCAAATATACCACAGAGAAGGCTGTCTCTAATCTGTAGGGCCCCAGTTCTGTTGGTGGGATTGTCTTCTCTCCACTCAGCGTTCCATCCACCCCATCCACCCCTACCCTCGCTGATCTTTTCTTCCTCACCTCTCGTCTTCCTCTCTCCTCCTCCTCCGTTCTCGTCAGGTGGCGGCCCCCATGGCGTCCAGCTTCCCTCCGGGCCCCGCGGTTCCCCCGGCAACCAGCGCCTCGTTCAGCTGGGTCCCCCGGCAGATGCTGAGCGGAGACGCGGCCGAGGAGGAGGGAGACAGCGAGGGAGACAGCGACCGAGACGAAGACCGGGGCGAGGGGGACGATTCCGAACTGGTCATTGATATCCCCAACGAGTGAATGAGACTGTGTGTTCTGTCTATGTGAGTGTGAATGTGTTTGTGTGTGTGTGTGGGGTTTGTTTTTACATTTGTTCAGGCCAAGAAGGTTATGGTGAGAGTGTGTATGGAAGAGGTTATGGAAATGTTCAGGTCTTCATTCCCTGAAGTCTCAAACAAAGCCAAGCGCCCCCCTGTGGTGGTTAATTGAACTGCAGTAGGATCCTCATCAGAACCAATACCCATCAAAAACTGTTGATTTACAACTGTAATGCTCTTCTTTTTTTTTTTTTGCTAGTCATGGAAAACAATTGAATTGAAAAGACAGTTGCTGTTTGAAATCCAATTAAAACACTTTTTTTAAAATAGTCTGTCTATTTCTTTGTTAGATATAATATTTTGTATACATCCATCCATTAGCTATACCGCTTATCCCTGGAGCCTATCCCAGCCGACATAGGCGGGGTACACCCTGGACAGGTCGCCAGTCTATCACAGGGCTGACACATAGGGACAGACAACAACTCACACTCACATTCACACCTACGGGCAATTTAGAGTCACCAATTAACCTGCCTGTTTTTGGACTGTGGGAGGAAACCCACGCAAACACAGGGAGAACACGCAAACTCCACACAGAAAGGCCCTTTGGTCAGGTTGGGATTGAACCCAGGACCTTCTTGCTGTGAGCAAAATGAAACTATTATTCATAATACAAATAATATCTAAAATGCTTCCCTTCCCTGCTGACGTGTTTGAACCATTTATCAGTTAAAGACTGTATGTCGAATGACTACTTATAAGCATGGTTAAATTTAGAGTAAATGGTCAGTTATCCCGTAGAGAATACTCTTCAATGTTCATGTCTGAACCAATGAGCATTCTACAGAGGAACATATGGCCTGGTTTAAGGATACTTTAACCACGTTCAGTTTCACTTGAGCCACCATAAACAATATACTAAGCCAATATTGATACGGCACAAGGAGACAGGGCCCAGGTCACAGTGATGGAAAAGTAAATATAGAATGATTGATAAGAGTATACAAATAGAGGAGGCCGTCTGTAGGTTCATGCTTTGAGTTGATATGGAAAATAAGAAGTCATATCATTTCTAGTAGATCAATAACCACTGCTCAAGTTCGTGCTCTTTCTGATCTGAGTAACACAACATAGTATGTTCTGCATATTTAAGCCCTGCTCATGTTCCTGCTTCACCAATGATGTGTCATGTCCACCATAGCCTGACTCACCTGTACAATCTCCAGCATCTCAGCCCGGCTGATGTATCCGTTACCGTCCAGGTCGTACATGCTGAAGGCCCAGCGGAGCTTCTGCTCCAGTCCACCACGAGACGTCACACTCAGAGCAATGATGAACTCCCGGAAGTCTATGGTGGCGTCGCTGTTGGTGTCAAACGTACGAAAGACGTGTTCGGCAAACTTGGAGGCGTCCCCGTAAGGGAAGAAGTTGGCATAGATCTTCTTGAACTCTTCCACAGTCAGGTGTCCTGTAGGACAGTCCTTGAGAAAGCCTCGGTACCACTCCTGCAGCTCATGGTCAGAAAACTCGGTGTTCTCCCGCAGGTCGTTCAGGACCTCGGGCCGCAATTTGCTGTTTTGTTTTCCCATAACGCGGCTATGTCACTGCCGGACTGTCTGTGCCTTTCCCCTCTGCCTTTTTCCCCGCCTCACCGCGTCACCTGGCTTCCTCTGTTCCTGCGAAAGGTGAGCGAATACCATTAATAACATTTCACACCATCGCATAAATACATCAATAATTCAATGACACCATTAATCATTCCTGTCTTAACATTTGCTAGAAAACAATAAAAGTCAGCTAGATTGATTAACGAGGAAGGAAAATAGTGAAATTGGGTACAGCTGAAACATTGACCAGGAACAGAGGCTGAAACATAAAATGACTATCTTCACTTTCTAAATGCCTCTCATGAGTGTGAGTGGATCTGGTCTCCGTCGATACCATCGTAATCCCGTTAACCTGGGATAATACATTGGCCGTTCTCACAGAAGTGTCCTAGGGGGATACTTGGTCTCAATACTCTCCTTCAAAAAGGTCACACCACCACAAATGGTTGTTGTCTTTTTGTTATCCTGGGCAACCACCAAAGAACGTGGCCAACTGTCTAGCATGACAAGTTGGTTACCAAGAAAACAGGCCTGGCAGCTAAGAGTGTGTGTGTGTGTGTGTATTTGTTAGTGTGTAAAGAAATAAGAGAGAGACACAGTATAAATATTGTCTGGGGAAGGGATATCGCCTTTGAAGAACTCAAATGAATCGGTTGCAATAAAAAGGTTACGAACATTCTTTGTTTTCTCTGTGGTCTGTGTGAGTGAGTGAGTGCTTATGACACGTTAAATTAAAACATGGTCTACAGTAATGGTTGAAGCTGAGGAGACGGTTTGCACATGGCATACATTTCATGACGTTTAACACAACATGGGCTCGACTCTGCCTGACTCAAAAACATTTATATGGCTTAATACAGCCGTATTCATGTGATTCCCTCATTACCTCATCCTCTCTTTAAACTATTGTTAGCACATTGCTCTGTCATTACTGACAACAAAGAGGATTACACAAACAATGGTAGACCCCTTAATTGAGGTGGGATCTTTTAACAGGGCCGTAATTATTCAGAGTCATGTGTCCAGTCCACTGTCCACAAAGGTAAATGGAACCTTCACAAGATTCAAAATTGTAACAAAATGTAAGATGAGAAGTCAGATAGATAGTCAGGAGAACAGTGGCTAATAGTTGGAAACCTGATCAGCTCATCCCAAATCCCATCAACAAACCAACCCACACAACCGCACATCTATGTCCTGACCAGGCCTCTTCCATCCTGACCTAGAACAGAACAAGAGAGGCAGAGCCTCCCAAAGACTGGGTCACATGGACACTTTTCCGGAGAGCACTCTTAGTTGGCGGAGCAGGGACAGACATAAACATGGGCGTTGCTATTTATTCCCTACGCACAAACCCACAAGAAACTGAAACTATTCCTGTCAGGGAAACTGAAAACCTCTGGACGTTTTACAGCTTCATGGAAAAATTATTCACTCGCTGAATGTTTAGGTAGCTGATCATAACTCTTACTAGAAACTAGACTAGAAATGTAAGCATAGACATCAGAGTTCTGTTTTCTTTATTATACCTTTTCCTTCCCTTCCTTGTCTCTATTTATCTTTTTTTTAAATACTGAATAACACGTAAAAAATATAAAAAGTACTGTATCTTGCTTTCTCTTACTTTCTTAGATACATTAGCCAAGACAAATAAACCTGTGATAGGGACCCGAACACCATCTGGTCTGTCTCGCCGCAGACCATGACAGTTTTTTAAGCTACTACATTAATGAGCATGACATGCCATTCACTGAAATACACTAAGTTTGTTGCTTGTTAAGATATGCAGTTAAGTTGTTTTCCCAGCTACCCTTTCAAAAGGCCAATTCAGAAGGCATTTCTAATCAATATCGTAAAGATGGTGCACTGATGTTTAGTAATTCATACTTTGATTTATTGCGTGGAGTCCTGTGTGGTGTGTGTGATCGTGCAGATTTTTTAATCTTGGTGATGGAATAACTTTATAAGGACTGAATTTAACCCTGACTATGATGGCGTTCTCTGTAGTCTTTGGTGATTTCAAGGCAGCTATATTTAAATTAAAAAGCACAGATTCTTTCCTGAACAATAAGTCAGTCAATCAAGGTACTTATTTCCGCGCAGTGCTTGAATTCCCCTGCGGCCACAGCTTGTCTCGTCACTATGCCACTAAACAGCCTGCACGCTCCTAACTCCGTCTACCCCAACCCCCACCCCAATAACGAAGACTGAACGTTCCACTTTTTCCAGTGGGTGCGACAGCTAATGAGAATGTTACACACAGACTCCAGATTTCCACTCACACTCTACCGACATGTGTTTCCCCTCTAGGCCTGATGGGAGTCCTGCGTCACCTTTGACCCTGTGAGTTACACTGGCTCTGAGCCGTACACGCTCGTTCCCTCTCCCTTCCCTTCTTTATACCAACAATGGGAAATAAGTAAACATTGGGCTTTATGTGTGTCCATTGATTCGGAGTTTGCCCCCATCATTTATCCATAAAGAAAACAACTCATTTAGTTTTCCAAAGATTTTGGTGTTTGACCGTGAATGTAACCTCCCACTCTGCCCATCCCCTTCCACCATACAGACTTCAACAAAGGCTGCATACGCATACATTTCCACAGTCAAGACAAATTGTTCCTAATATTCATAAATAAAACATGAGTGCTTATTAAGTTAAACTGTGTACAAAGAGGGTCGTGCTCATTACACTGAATGTTCCCAACAGGCGTAGTGCCATGATGCTTACACCTTGACTGGAGGTGTCAAAAGAGCCTCCAACTCAAAGCAAAGCATCATCTTTCTCTAGCTCCGGTGAACCAGATGATGGCAGTCAAAACAAACAGCAGCCTGTTAACCATTTAGAGAATGCCCTGTATTCTCAACACTGGCACGGCATCCAATGATTTCAAAAGGGTCACCAAGAACATTTCCCACCATTGACTAATGAATTTAACTGAAAAAAATGTGTAATACCATATGTATTCAGTAAGGCTTCTTGATAAGAATGCAAATAAGATACACTTTGTGAGCAGAGTGAGGGAAAACATTAATTTGGCTAACATGATGTAGAGTGGATAGGATAGGTCTTATTGGAAATGTGTAATGGCCTACAGAATATCTGTTTAAAATGTATGCATTCCCATTCTCACTTTATTATCATGTCAGGTTTCCAGAAGGTGCCAGAAATCATGAACTGTATTTAGCAGAACTGATGAGTCCCTAGACACACCCGTATCCACGACAACAAGATTCTGGTGCTAAGGGAGGGTATAAACGAAACTATCTACAAATCTGAGGCTAGAACAACGGAAATAGAGTATATTATTAGAAGCATCCACAAAAGTGAGACCATTCTGTAAACCTAGGTATACTTGTATCTCTATGAGTTTATTTTGGTCTCATTGAGTTGGGAGTTGGCAGTTGAGAATTGCATTTAGCAAATATTGTAATAATTTTTTATTCAGTTCAATGACAACATTGATTTCTGTATCATTCGGGATTTTATAAAGTTATTGTCGTTTGCCGCATAAACATGCTGAAGGCTCCTTACAATAAAATTTGATTATTGGGTATCTTCTAGCCAATACAGTTATTGAACTAAATTGACAGATAAAGATTGTTTCATGATAAATTATATAAAGCTAGATTTCAACAAATGAAGTCGATCACTTTAAGTACTATTCATTAAAATGAAATCGAGTTCAGTCTAAAACTTACCACTACAGGCTTGGCTCAAGCGTCAGTGTAGGTTTCCGTTGACCGAATCACTCAGAATTTTGTACGAGTAAACCCGTTAACTTCGCTTATTTGTAAAAGCCTATTTAAGAGTAGTTTCAATCCCCGGAAAATCTAAAACAGATTGGAAACATATGACACATGATCACTTCAATTAAATCTCTAATCTAATTCAATTTGCCTACAAAAATATTTTCTAATACTGTTGGTTTAACAAAGAATATTCAGCTAATTCACAAGGCAGCGCAGAGAAATAATTTTGCTTGAGATGTGGCACACACGGTTTCACAGTTTTCAGACTCGTTCAAATCCCAAGAGGGTGGTTCAGCTTTTGTAAAATATAAGTTTGTCACCTGATATAGTGTCATATTCGTTGTAATTTACATAAGAAAATATCAGAATATCTGTCTTTCCCCCTTTATTACGTTATATAAGGATTACGACCATGCTTATATACTTACTACTTTTGTAGTAAGACGTGATATCCCTAAGCATAGAATAGAACAATCCATCTCGCCAATAAGGTCAGTTTTCTACGCTCTTCTCCAACCACATCCCACTCGGCCACTTTCAGGCATCTGACTGTCAGCCAACTTATCTTTCTTTCTCTGTTTAATAGGGGGAACTTCTAAACCCCCAATGGTAAAAAATAAAAAAATTAAAAATGTCTACATTAGACACCGGTTTGGAAATACTAGGCTAAAATGACGCTACACGCCAAAATCTCATTGATCGCTAAAGACGTGACATAAATTAAATTAAATTCACTTGCAACTGAAAGCACACGTTTGTAACCTACTAAATTGTATGATGGGAACATTTAAATGAATAACGTCCCTAAAATATGTTCTGCATTTTAAACAGTGCATAACCAAAAGAGACATAGTCTCTAGTTGGTTAACCCTGTATCAATACAATAAAAAGTTACATTTTATTTAGATTATATACTTTGTAAAAACAAATTATGTTACATGCCACCTATATAGGAGACACAATTTTAAAAACTTTAAACACGTTGCAATTTTTTCAGAGCAAGATACTTATTGGGTTACTTTTCAGGCGGACTTTCTAAAATTTTTTCTTGTCCAGTTAATAGTGAAGTTGCATTAGGTTAGTATGTTAGCACTCTGGTGAGTTAATGAATAATTAAATCTTTGTGGGTGTATCATACTGAAGCCTGACACCTGTCCCTTAGCAAAGTGCTCACCTCTGTCGTTGAGTGGGAATAGTCCAGCATATGATTCTTAAAACTGGGGCAACCCTGAAGAGGTATCTGGTAGAAACATTTTAACGATAAAAATGTTTTAATTAAACTGTGTTCAAATTAATTTCCCTAACCCGAAAAAACGAATACTACAAACCTGAGACATTTTCCATTTAAAGTTACTCGAGGCAGTTTGTCTGTAGGAGGTTATTTTGGCGACCCCTACCGTTTGCAGTTTGGTGTAATAATTTTTTCCTTAACCATGGCAAAGACGACGTGCAGGATGCTTGCAGACAGTCACTGCATATCTCAAGTACGATCAACCACTGTTTAATATATCTATGCATCAACGAATATACTCCAAGTATGGGCATCTCTTCTTGATTTAGTGACCACTTCCTTATGCCATAAAGCAATTAGTCACAGTTTGAGGACGATCTCATACCCCGTGGCAGACAAATTGAGTGTTAAATATTGAGACTTCAAGAGGACTCATCTGAACCGCGATTTTTTCATTCTCCCATGAACATTACAATGTGCTATCAGAAGAAATGTATTGATAATACATTAATATAAAAAGTTGCCTCTAGGTCATTTAAGTGAAGTGGTTGCTAACATATCAAGAAAACTGGGTGAAGTATTTCTCTTATCAGTGCCTTAACGAGGCTATTTGAACAGAATTGAGGTGTAAAGTTTATTTAGCTAAATCCCGAGCTAAGAGAGCCAAATGATGTCAGCCTGAAAGGAGGAAGTGTAAGAAAAAACTAAACACGCTACAAATGAACCACATTTAAAGCAGGGGTGTCAGCAAGGAGGGGCGTGCTTTGAAGGAGCTAGCAAGCGATCCACTGTTGATTTCACACATCTCTATATATAATCGTTTACACCTGACCTGTGTGAGTCTTGATCATTGGCTAATTTGTCTATAATTTGAAGTTCACTGTTTTGTTCCGTAAGAGTGTTGGTTTGAAGTGTTTGTTTTTCTGCCGATTGTTTCAGTGTTTTTGTGTTCTATTTTTTATACTTGAAATAAACCTGGAGTATTCGCTGCAATTGGGTCTGTCCTTTTCCCTCTCGGTTATATACCTTCTCAAGTCAAATTATCTGCATTTACCCTAAATTATTCTCAACTCATTCAAATAGGATCTGCTTAGGCGGCGCGTATTAGGGGCTTGGGAAGGCTAAGCCTCCAAAAATACATTTCCGACACAAACATTATTGATAAAAAATGAATAGGCCTACCTGAGTTTAACAAACTACATTACTGACATTGACCATTTTCATACCATGTGCTTTCAGTTGCTGGTCTGGGCTGCTGTCAGAGGCATTTAAAACGTCACACTTTGTACATGCGCATGTGCATTGTCTGACGTTTACCAAATTTTTTTATATGCTTTGATATTTTGAAGCTGCAGTGTAGTGGTTAGTCTATATACAGTGCAATGATGAGGTATATTTGTGAATGTAGCCTATCTCCACTTGTAAATTTCTTTGGATAAAAATGGCTTCTAGAAGGCCCCATTTTAGATGATTTGAATTTAGTGGATAACTTAAGATACGTCGAACACATGGGTGTTCCGTTCAGTGATATCGGGCTGTAAGTGACACAGTATCCGACATATTTTCTAAATTCAATAAAACCCAAATTAGAATCAACATGTACACGCCACATTGTATACAGTTTGATTTTTAAATGCCATGTATGCAATGTTGTGGGAGTCTTTATTTATTTATTATTATTATAAATTATACTGCATATTTGTATGCTGTCGTTATTTAGGCTACTAGTCATGTCTCTTTGGATAAAGGTGTCTGCCAAAGTACTCACTTTACTTGTTGCTTTAATTCATGTTCTAAAATGTGACGGAATTAAAGAGTTTATGTAATACCCTTGATGAATACAGCCCACTGTTCTATTTGGTAGCCTAATGGAAAGCAAAACTGAATAGCCTATGTCTGTAGGCCTAGCTAAAGAATAAACTTGAGCACCGTGGAATGCTCATTGAGTCTGACCGGTGTTATTTTAAAAAAATTAAAAAAAATTGGGGCGTCAGTAAATGATTACAGCGCAACGAAGTGTGGAGATGGGGCTGGCATCGCGAGACTACTAAATAATAAAACAAAAAGGTTTCCGCTCCAAACAAACAACTCCGAGTTGGCGTTACAGGGTTCATTCTCCACCTTAAAATAAAAAACACAAAATGGAGATGGAACCTTATAACACTATAAGCTCACGAAAAAGTGTCATTTTGGATTACTTGATTTAACAGTGATCCTAGACAGGAAGGTGGAAAATGTCCTATCGATTGAAACCGCTTGAAATTCTTGTGAACAAAATCATAATCCATAGTATTTAATAACTCCAATTGTTACATTGTGTTGCTTTGGTTTGATTTGGGTATAAATGAGATGTCAAACATTGAAAACGCTGAGGATTCAAAAGATACGTTAAATAAAAAGTTATTTCATAAACCAAACATAATTTATGTACAAATAGGTAGCCTACTTGGCTGAAAACAGTTGTCTTAAACTATTTAACAGGTATGGACAGCCTATTTTATCTATTCGGGTATAAATATGAAGTGGCCAAACAAGCTGTCACCCAAAAGCAGAGGATTAAAATAATTTATTTAAAGAAAAAGTTGTTTCACAAACCAAACATAAGTTATGAACAAATAGGTTTTGGCAAAAAAATTGGCTAAAAACAGTTTTCCGAATATAATACTATGTAAGAGGTAGGAGCAGCCTATTTTATCTATAAAAAGTAAACATATAACTGGCAGAGAACCAAGGTGCTTGCCGTGAACACAAACAGTAGTTTTGTTCCCCATTGTTTATGTACACATAGCTGTGATCGAAATCGCCTATACATGGCCTATACTCTGCATCCTTATCACATTAAATGTGACGAAACATTTGTATGCGGTAGTATGCCAACGGTACATCCTTAGGCCTATGTGAAATTTAAGTGGGCCTATGGAAAAAGTCTTTGAATGACATACTATATTTGGAAAAATGTTGAGGATCCGTAAAAGGCTCCATGCCCCAAAATGCATTACGCGAACTTACATCTGGCTTTCAAGGCCATATGTTCAAGGCTTAGAAATTGACAGAATAGAATTAGATTAAATAGTTTTTGGTCACATGTTCATGTTGAGCGTACTCACAATTTACGCGACTATAAAAAAATTAAGTAGGCTATTAGATTTCGGTTTCAGTATTGATACGAGTAGAGAAGGTTACAGATGCCTTTGGATTGTTTCTTTGGGATAAGTGTTTATGGAATGACAAATAAAATACTTCCTTGACAGATCAGGAATTAGCAGGATTTGCACAGTGCAGCGTTTCAGCCGTTTGCATATATTATCCACAAGAGGTCACTCACAACCTTCCATTCTACGTGTAGCAATAGTAGTACAAAATTGTTGGTTTTCATTATAATACTATAATCTTTGGAATAAAGAAAGAAATAGAGACAGTGTCCAACAGATGTCAATGTTTTAAATTTTATATTTTGCTTTTAATGTTCCTGGCTATGAACTCTTTTGTTTTATGCGTTCCATTTGGTTAATTTTTAACTCTAAATGTTGTCTCGTTTTGTGTCATCTGTCTGTAACTGTGTTGTTTTTGTGAGTACGCTGCTGCCTGTCTTGGCCAGGTCTCCCTTGAAAAAGAAAATGGGATCTTCTTTTCCTGGTTAAATAAAGGTTTAATAAAAAAATATATCTGATCGTATCCAACAAGGTGACTGTTACAAGAAAGTTAAGACAGTGTTTGCTGAGCAAGAGAGACTTCTTATTTTCACTTTTCTCTGACTTTTAAAAAAAAAATTTTTAGATAACATCATACTGGAGGTCATTTGGGGCCTTGTTTGGAGCAAGGTCTTGTTTATGTCCAGAGACTACAGCAAACATGTTTTGGAATGTATAGTTTCTCTTGACCTGTAGTTACTCCAAATCTATTTACTTGAGTGGTACAGCAGTCACATCGTGCTTGTATAGTTAGGTGTGGCTCTAAAGAAATAATGGAATAGTAAAACATTCTAAAGTCAGTGTGTCTGGAATAACTGCATTTATCATTGATATACACAAATCATGCAGCTATGTGATCATGCAGTTCTTATGCCAATAAGAACATGCTGTTTGAAATACAAATCTTACTGATTTCCATTTGCTATAACCAACATGACAGGATTAGTTGTATGCCGAATGTTACATTGTGAAATACGATCACATTTGAATTTAGCTTCGGTTTGCCCTCTGCACTACACACAGGTTGGCCCAAATTAACATTTAATGCGCTGTACAGAGTGCTGTGACAGTCATTGTAGCTATAAAGCCAAAACAGTACTGCTCAAATATTGATTTTTTTGGCTTTGCTTCAGACAGACAGAGGGGCAATGCTCTCGGATATGTTCCTCAGCCCTCAGCAAATATTGAACATTAAACATTTTGATGCTGAAATCAAAGTTGGACTGTGCTTGAGCCGTAGCATGATACTCAAACGGTTTCAACACGTGTCATCCAGATAACTTTATGGACTCAAATCTGCAACCTAGCAATCCCTGCATTCAGTGCATTAACTTAATCAGCATTTTTTTTTTACTGTAATGAAGATAGATCATCCTAACAACTTCAACAGGAATACCCTGAGGCACAATTCTCTCGGAGGAAAAAGGCAATGTTGCTGAGATTAGAATTCAGTTTCAATTATTGGTTACTGCATGTAGAGCCCTTTTTAACTTCTAGCCAAAAAAGTGACAAGAGTCTTTCAATCATATCATGTAATGACTTTGTTTCAAGCCCAAATCAGACAACAATAGATGCCTGCATCATTTAGCTTAACAATGTGAATGTGGATGATTGAATAAATCTGGTTAGGGTTTCAGTATGCAAATACTGTTGGTCTGAATAGCAGCGTTTTATAATGTATCCGTCAAAAATGACCCGGTACCAAACTACAATCCAGGCCATATATTGGTCTTGAACCACGGACTGAAAGTTTTATCCAACACTAACGACAGCCATGTAATCTTAAATTCCCCTCGGGATTAATAAAGTACCACATTCTTAATTTAAGTAGAATATCAGTCTTTATACTAACATATTTGCTTCCCCCTCCATAATGATGTGATGCATTTAATTTATTAATGCATTTCCTTTATTTAGTCATCTAAACTTTAGTTGACCATGTGTTTAGGCTATGAACTGATGATGTTATGTCTTTGAACAGTAGTCGGGTGTGAATTTACTGATAGCCTGTCACTGCGGTTCCCAAGGCATTGTAGAATTCATGTGATCATACAGATGTTTTCCCATTTAAAAATTTAAGGCAACGATATTCATATTAAACAGCAAATGCAGCGAGAAAATGCAAGGCCAAGTGGACATCATGAAAGATTCCATAGAGAAACGGACATAAAATGTAGCTATTTCAAACAAACTTGTATTATGGACTGTTCACACTTCTTCGAAAATCTTGTACTTTCATTGAGTAGCTTTTTTGCAGGTCTAGGAGAAACTGCCCTGTATCATCTTATGCTGAAACGTTCTCAGGGTTATGCACATTATCATAAACATAATAGATAATGACAAGTAAAACTTTTTAATAATGTTAGCTGTAAGGGGCCTTCGATGTTCTTGTGTCTGTAGGAAATAATTTAAACATGGGTTTTCCACCTTCTCTGTTGGAGGGGAATATTGCTAATGTTGAATTCAAGCAATATTCATGGGTTGACAAATAGTGGTATTTTATGTGTTAGAATGGTTCAACAGTGTCAATGGTGTAAACATCCCTGCAGGCTTTATACAAAATAAATTTCAATGATATTTTGTCCCAAAACCCTTCTCTGGAAAAATGTGACCCTCTTTATCAATGGATTGATTGGCAGTTATTGAAAATGTGTTTACCTGTGGTTTACTTACAAATCTAAGGAACACTTCTGATTTGAACATTTCACACAAGTTCCTATGGGATTCAAGTTTGACTTGACAACTAAATGCTTATAAATTCAAAGTGTGAAAAACGTTTATGTGTCAACTATGCTTGAACCCTGTGAGCTCATAGGTTAATGAGCAAAGGTGAAATCCAACGCAAATGTGCTGATCAAAGTCCAGATGTTTGTGTGTTTGAGAGACAGAGAAAGAGAGAGAGATAGTCTATATGCATGTATATATGCAAGCATGTCTGGGCACATGTGTATCTGTATGTGTGTGTGTGTGTGTGTGTGTGTGTGTGTGTGTGTGTGTGTGTGTGTGTGGAGAGAGAAAACCTGAATAGTATGTTCGAGTTGGCGAGTTTGGTTATACGTGTGATTGTGCATACATGTACTTTGAATGTGTACATTTATGTGGACCTGTGTGTCGTGACCTCAACTGAAACAAAATGTGATGGCATAAAGTGTTCCAATTAATCCAAATTAGCTAGGCTTCAATATGTATTTACTATATTGTAATACCTAATTTGGAGTATAGTATGACAATGAGTCTTTCCAAGCAGAGTTGAATAGGCTTATCCAAACATTTAAGGCAAGACTTGTTTTTTATTTTTACTTTGGCAAAGACTTTAACAATTCATCCTTTCTTAGACACTTAGAAATCTTTGCACAAGTTAGAAACAACATAATAAAGTATTTGGCCCGCATTGCCTATTATGTATTACATTCCACTTTTTGAAATTAAGTGTAAAAAAATATGTCTAGACTTACTGATTTGGCACTTTAGCACATTTTCCAATCAGTAATTTGCTACAAGATGTGGTATCGATTGCTAAATGTGATTGTGAAATGACAGTAAGATGTGTATCACTTTGCATTTAGATCAAATTTGTGGTTTATGGCTGGCTCAATGTATGCAGTGTTTTAGAGACCGCCTATCCAGACTGCCTAGTAGGTCAGTAAACCTTGAGAAAATGATGATCATGCCAACTGCAATACTAAGAACAATGCTTAATTAGGGAATGATACAGATGGAATAAGTAAGGAACATGGGCTATATTTATTTAAATAACCAGCTGAGAATTAACACATTTCCTATTAAGATAATTTCCTGCATTTTAATTTAAAACATCTATTTAAAAAAAAACAACATGAACTGGCTAAACCTCTCACTTAATGAGTCTTTTGAATTATGTGCATCTCTTTGTTAGGGCACAGGAACTAACTTCAAAAAAACTCAACTAAAAGTTTAAGTAAACTTAAGTTGCAGGCATGCAGTGGGCTAAAGGATTGTACAGAAACTAAAGTATGGCTATTCTTCTTCACACTCTATTCATCAAAGAACATAATCTGCGATGTCATATAAATATTTCATCACAATATTATCTTGAACTTGACTTGTTCGAAGGGCTGTAAAGGGAATAGCTGTAAGCTAGCTGTTATTTTTGCAGTGTGCACAACTAAGTTTATCAGTGTTTTCCCAGGAATGTGTCCAAGTTTGGCCAGTTCTTGATAAACCCATTCCAAAAAACATGTTTGCTTGAATTGTGTTTTTATGCCAATGGCATAGGGATTTTTAAGGTTGACCATGCTAATTTTAAGGCTACAAGACACTGAAAAGGTGAATAGAGTGTGTATGATCTATACATTTAGTACAATAATATTCTATTTATGGGCTGCTAAGTAGCTGAGATTTTTTAATTGAGTGAAAAATATGTTTTGAATATGTTTCAATGTGTTCTTTATAAACATACAAGCCAATAATTAACAATACAATTATGAAACATGTGCTGTGATATCTATACATTTTTGGGGGGAGGGAAAAACTGATGTATTTAGGAGGCTATCCTGATTTGGAATATTATTACACTCAATTGTGGTGCTATCAGTTTGATTCTTACTGGGTAGACTTGACTGGTTGACCAATCAGGGCAGTGGTGTTTAGCTAATTTGCACACCTACTAAAATGTAATAAAAATTATAAAACTTTGCTAAATCTCATGACAAATAATGTTATTTCTAATGGACAAATCTATGTGTATATTGTCCTTTAAAGACATATATGATCCTGCAGCTTTAATTCAGATGTGACAGCATATTGCATCGGTAAGGCTCAATTTCAAACAGACGCAGATATATATTTTAAGTTGAAAATGTTCAGATTTTCAAAAGAGCAGAACAATGCAAGTTGTTCACCAAACTCACAAAATGGCATTTCTAAGGTGTATTCAATACTTCACCACCACCATTTATTCCAAAGGTACCATGATAAATATGTTTAATTGTGGGACCTTTAAACTGTGTAATTGATTAAGAAATAGAGCCAGGTATTGCGTTATTGGAGAGGAGACAACATATGCCCTGCTAAGCAGAATGGCAAAAACACATTAAGGAGTGTTGAGGAGTGTTATACCTTGAAATAAAGAATATACATTGTCCACTGAATTCCACATTCAAATTATGCTTTGTGTTTTTGAATATTGAACTGAATCCAATCACTACCTTCCCCTGGGTAGTTCTAAAAGTCTAATGAGTCCGGACCCAAAGATCAGTCCTCTTGTGCAAACATTGATCCATTTGTATCTTGGTCATAAGCAACTTAGCTCAGCAGTTGTAAGCCACGGGTTGCCTATCTGTTTAGAAGATAGATGGGTGCATTTTCCATTTTATAATCGGGTGCCTCAACCTTCCCTTTTCATAGTGAGTTAGAGATTGAATATTTAGGCCATACAGTGACATATATGTCTACATAAACAAAAATGCTTATTAGCACATTCAATGGCACCTCAGCAGTTGAAATAGTAATGCATGCAGTTTTACATAAAAAACGTCCCCTGCTGGTTTCTTGATAAACAAACCTGTGAAGGTGAACAGATCTTTGATCTAGATATTGATCCTTTTATTAAGCATGTCTTTTACGAGTGACTCGACAGGCACTGACCATCACTATCATCATGTGTTTAGAGAGAGCCTCAGCTGTAAACGTTGCATGCACAGCTTTGAGTTATTCAGGTATCTAGCACTTACCATTTGCTTTCTAACTAAAAATACTGCTTGTTAGAGCTTGCTTTATTACAATAATGCCCCTTATATAATATACAGTAGTGTTATCTCTATCTTGTGCAGTTGCCTAATCAATACGTGATTCTTACTGTGAAGAATCTGATCTCTTTGCAGGGCAGAAAGGGGAACCTATCTCTGGGCCTGACCTGCACAAACTGAGTTTAGCAATCCGCTCATTGAGTCCACTGAGCAGCCTTACTAAACTCTTTGCCTTTGTCCCTCCACACCGCGAATGGAGTGGACTTTGGGCTTGGAGAGTACTGCCTGTCTCTCAGTTCTCCTCCCTATGGGATCAACTGAGGGTATAAAAGCTCCATGTGGGGTTTAGGCAATCAGTCTCGTCTGAGTGCTCGCCGACCCCAAAGGATAGAGCTACAAAGAACCCATCATGGGTCATTCAAAGCTCTGCCTATTGCTGCTTCTATGCACCATTGCCTTGGCTTGTGAGTAGTACCCCTCCAAAAAGCCCTGAAGCTAAAACATATATATTTTTGTTAGTGTACTTTTAGATGAAGTTTACTGTAAAGTTTGGTTTAGGATTTCAAATTATCAACACGTGCAGTCTGTAGTTTTATTTAAACAATACATTTGAGACTATTAAATTTATTGAATAGTATTATGGTAAGGTATTATTAAGTTGAATGGAATTGATAAATATAAAGGTAAATTATTAACGTTGGATTATTCACGTTTGACGTTACAAGAAAATCAATACCTTCAAGCCAAATATTAGCACAACCCAATGTAGTAGTCTAAAATGGTCGACGACATTGCCATTATAGTGTACATTTTATTTAAAAATATAAATTAAACTGAAATCTTCTCTCTTCCCTGACAGATGCCCAAGAAGAAGGTGAAGAGCAGTCAACATGCTTGTGTAAGTATTAAGCAACACGCCCATGATATTTATCAAAACATCCACATCTGTATCTTCTCCTTGTGATCTGGGTAAATTTAGCTTCGGAATCCTTATCCTAGAAATATGTTAATATCTATTTTTCCTTTTAGTGGCGAAAAGGTACAAAACCCTTCACAAGTATGAATACCAGTATGAAGCTGAGTCTCTGAATGCCATCAACGGAGCTTCTCAGCTCCAGAATGGACCCAAGGGCTCCTGCAAGGCAAGTACCACAAAGTATTTACTGAGAAACAGGCAATTTATCTTCCATTCAAAAATTGGTGCAATGACACTTTTTCTCTCCTTTTTCAGGTTGAAATTGAAGTGCCCCAGACTTGCAGCTTCATCCTGCGCACCACTGGCTGTAGCCTGAGTGAGGTAATCGATACGGACGCAGAGGGCAACCCTGTGTTCGGACCCGCTGCCGGCTCTGATGCCTTTGCTGCTGAAATGGAGAAGTAAGGACCTCTACTTCAGTCTGTTTTGCACAAGATTATTCAGCTTGATGTGTTCAGGAAAGATTTCTTGGCAATTATTCTTCATCACATTGTGATTCTTTCTCTTTGCAGACATGCACTTAAGGTTGTGGTCGAGGGAGTGTATGATGTGAAACTGTACCCTGAGGAAGCTGAGACCAAAACAATCCTTAACATCAAGAGGGGTATCGTCTCTGCTCT
>JAVQIZ010061506.1:0-12077 GCA_036023535.2 Galaxias brevipinnis
CGTGTTTAATATTTAGAATTTCCATAACAATACCCTCTCCACATACTTGATTTAAAACAGCAGAAATACCATTGTATGGCATTCTCATAATAAAGTTACTATAGTACAGCACTCTTAAAACCGCATGGGCCGTTTTTGTCTTAGTGTGTGATTACACTGTGTTTGCATCTTAGAGTTGGTAAAAATAAGACATGGAAAATGTTTCAAATGACACCAAATATATAAGCCCACAACCCTTATACCCTAGAGGGCAGCAGAGTAGTAGTAGTATTCCCCTAGTAATGTTTATGTAACATACAGCATGTATCTATACTGTATGGGTATGGGTGACAGAGGAGGAAAGGAAGGCGTATAAAATGCAGTTCGGGGCATTCAAAGTGAGGGGATGACCAACAAATAGAGGAGTGTGGGATATTAAGGGAAATGATACGAGGAGGCAGAGATGAGAGAGAGGTTCTCCAGTGTTTACCTTTGTTTCATACCAAATCGCACCCAATTTGCCCTTCATCGTAGTCCCACCCCTTGGTGACTTTCCTTAGTGGAATCAATGTAAGTGACAGTTCTAATGTGCTACGTCAGCCGTAGAAGTAGCAGGAAGTAGGTGGTATTGTGCTATAAATGTGGCCATATTGATTGTTATTCACACTGGGGATCTAGGAGAACCGAACAAGCTGAGCATGGGCCACGAAGTAGGTGGTGTGCCCACTGCCTCATGATTTTTGCTTGATTTACATCTACCTTTTTTATTTTCAAAAAAGGCTGACCATTGCAATGTAGACAAACTTGAAACTTGAATCCACTCTATTGACTTACTTGTATTATCCCTTCCAAATAATTTCTAGTTTGTGAATATCAATGTATTAGCATATATATGGAGATTACTGGGTGTGGGTGTGTATTAACGTTAATGCTTGTGCTGCACCAGAGCCTGACAAGAACCACATGCACACACCATCCCATAATTTCAATACATCAACCATCTCTCCTTTACACAATCAGGACTGTTGCACACACACACACACACACACACACATGCACACACACACAAACACACATATACATACATACATACATACATACATACAGACACACACACAAATACAAACAAGTTTCAGCGCCAAAACATTAACTAAGAGAATGCAGATCTCTGGTCATTGAGCATATCCATTGACAAAATGAACGGCGAGTGTCAAAGTACATCTGCTCTACTATCTTTAGATGCCATATTGCTGTGCGAGCTCTTTATGTATACAGTCACATTCCCTGTTTGAATTAATTCTCTCATTTCCAGTTTCTTTGCTTGGTTTACTACCATTCACTAGTCAACTGAAATGAGCCTGGGAGAGCCACCATGAATTATGTTCTTATCTGGAACAAAAGTTTTTGTTTTATTGTCAACCCTCCTTAAGTATTAGAGAAATGGTTGCGAGAGGCCACAAACTAAAACAAAATGATTGATGTTCATGCTATTATAAATGTATATCCATAAATATCTCAAAGAAATTTAGGTCTGAGTTATAGTTTGGCTTAGCTGTAAAAGGTAATCCCCTCATAACGTTGCGAAAGGCATTGCAATGCTGACATTCATTAACCATTACATTTTTACATAAAATAGCTTTTTGTTTAGCTACACACAATACAATGATCAGGTGTATAGTGTGATTGTGTTGTCTGTGACCAAGTATTGTGCGGACACAACGTAGAATCCGCAGTCTGTGAGAGGCGACTGGGTTCACCAGGGGCGGAGAGCGCTACTGAACATGCATCCAGCCTTTGAATAATTCAGTTCTATAAATCATTGAGGCACAGCACTACTTTTTAGGTCCCTGCTCGCTAAAAACCCTGCAGCAGCAGGGGCCCTATGCATTCTTAGTTAGAACATTGGAGGCCAAGAGGGAGAGAGAAAGAATAATTTGTCTCACCAAGGTCAGTGATGTTACTGTGACACATCTCTTTAGAAGCAGTGTACCAGCACAGTTGGTTCCTATGGGACTGTAAAAATATTGATTTCCCTCTTATGCTAGCCACCTCACACACTTGGAGTATGTTCAGCATAGCATGCTATGGAGACAGAGCGGTGTGCTAATGACTGATAGACAGGCTTGCAGGGTTTCCTGCCACGCAGATCTGGGGAACCCCCAACCAGCCAACGATGTCGCACACACCAGGGTGTTGGTGGGAGGCCACAGGTGCCGAATGAACACACACACACACACACGCACGCACGCACGCACACACATACATAGACTGCATGACTGCAATTAAAGACCAAGTTGCTTGCAACATGTGCACCCTGGCACACCTTATTCAGACATTAATTTACTAAATCACTTCTACTCGTCAACACACACATCACACTGTGATTATATGTATTTTCTATTCAGCTGATGGAATACGTGACCCACTTCATAATCCATCGGTGACTATATGTACTTTAATCATCCACAATTCAACTATTCTATAATATAACGGAATATTTTCCCTTGTGTGGTTTGGAGAAAAGGTGGTTGCCACTACAAAAGGCTTGTAATTCCAAAGGGGCAAGAAATAATTGAATTAATCATCAAAGCCTGGCATGCACATGTAGACACTTGTAAATACAATAGGCATGTGCAGCGTCTACCTAAGCTCGAACAATAAATATAGACTGTATACCCAAAAGCTTGTGTTATTATTTTAGCTGGAGAAAATATAAGAATATAAAATGATTATTACATACACAGAAATGCAAGAAACCTAGAAAAGAGTTACACAAGTTGCATGTTTTGCATGCCAAATTAGTGTAGGACATTACCCCTATTTGTGTCAAAGAGACATGGTTATTTTCATAAACAGAAAGACAGAAATTATGACAAAATGTAGCGTGTGGCAATTAAAAACTATATAAAAGCCTCAGACAGATTAGGCAACTAGAGTGAAAACACCACGTTTTTATCAGAATTGCTGAGTAAGTTCATTTTTTGTTAGTAGGCCTATTCCAGTTGTTTAAGACTGTCTTCATTTTTGCCTCCGAGGTTTTTTTAACATACCATGCTGTAATTGGGAGAAAGAATGGAATATTTTTAAGTTTTAGAATATAATATTTGGCTAAGGATTTCAGTCAGGCACCCGTGCAGGAAATACTTTGTATTTAATGCTTTTAATAACTAAAGCACTTCCGAACGCTTAACGAACAATCTTGCAAGGGGCTGGCTATATATGGTGCTGAAGTGGGCATGTTCGCATTTCGTTGGGATACTGAAGAAGAAAGATACACGCTTTCCGTGTTCAAGAAAATGTTACCCCCTCGTCTCTGTTTTAGTTTTACCTATTCATCCAACGTGGGTGATTTAATATATTAGTTCATGTCTTAATCAAATAGCTTATGAAGCTAATTAAAACACGATTGGAGAAAAATCTATTCGTGTCCTTGAGCAATTTTCAGTCTGCACATTTGGAAGTCCACTTTGATAAAAAATGCATTGATTAGTCAAGGATTTGATTCCTCCTGTGATATCGGATAGACGTTGTATGAGGTCGCACTTTTATCGATCCTCTCTGTCAGTGTGCTGCTAACCGGATGTCTTACCATACGTTTTCCTGGTCGACCTAAATCTAAATTTTTTCATTCAAGTTGAACACTATTTTTAGCATCACCCAATCGCCACACATAAAAATAGAATAGAAGAGTTGACAGCAGGAGCAGTCTTGCCTCTGTATGATTAGAGAAGCTGCTGCTATCATAACGCCTTGATATGGGAAGGCACCGAAAGAAATGCTGTGACAGTGGTATGTAATGTGATGTCAATTTAGTGAAAGGGGTTGTCGGCTCGGATGAAGGAGGGTGGCAAGGCAGTTTGTTAATTAATTTCTTAATGACGGTTGCTAATAATAGCCGCTCAATATAGGGGACAGATGCAGCCATACACAGTCTCTTGGACACTCACGCCAGGGGGTGCAGTGGTATTTATGCGCAAGATGCGCAACAAATACATCTCGTACACACAATCACGCACAAATATGCACCCTTAACGAGCATTTGGCAACAACTTGTTGTATATCATCGCCCAACATAAACGCTTAACAAACACACACACACACACACACACACACACACACACACACTGTATAGTAAACATAAGTAGGCAAAACCCAAACTCATCACCATGTATTGAAGCCTACTCTTGTGTTTTTCGTGTTTTTGTTTGTCGTTGAGAGGCCATTATAAGGCAATAATTTAATTTGGCACTGCATATGTGCTCTGAAATGTAGTCTTCATGGGCTTTCAAGTTGGAAGAGGGGAAAGCGAGTGCATGAGTGGGGGCTGTGTGCGTCATGTGCTGCAGCAGTGCTGCTTTCCTTCACACAAGCTCTTGCATCGCCGCGGCGATTAGCCCACAGGACACAGTCGTTTTGTACAGATTTTTGCGTAAAAACTAGACTAGAACACAAGCCGAATTAGAATCTGATATCACGTTTGAAGCGCAGGTTCAGCTTCAAATATCAATCTAACCAATTGGTGAGTCTTTCCTGCCTCCTTCTCTCCCCTAGGGGCCGCTGGACAGGAAAAGAAGACAAGCCAAAGGAGGAGTGCACCTCTCGAAGCAGAGAGAGGACGGGAAGGACACTGGGCGTCTGTGTGTGGTACTTTTTGGGGACTGTAATGGTGTGGGAAATTGACGACTTTCTACCTCTGGAGCTTCTCTGTGGCGGAGACCATGAAAGCGTGTGAATCATAGAAGAGGTGGACGTCCGACACATGTCTCTGATGATGCTGTGCGTATCCGTATGTCCTCTTTCCGGCATCGACCACGTATGGATGGTAGCGCAGGTGATGAAGAGAAGATGATGAACATACCGAGGGGGATGCCATTTAATTCGTGAGAGAAATTCATTCGGCTACAGCGTAAGATTGCATTGACAGTAAAATTTCAGGGAAAAACGACTTTAGAATTGATGTCAAAACCAGCATTTATCAACAAATGTCATATTGTTTGTTCAGTCGAGCTTGCCGGATCGCTTGTGCGCGCTTGTAAAACGACTGTAAGGGGGAAGAAGACAGATATAGCCATACTGTATCAAATGTTGCGGATGTTCTAAAAAAAAAAAAAAAAAAAAAAAAAAAAATTGGCAAAATATATTTTGTAGCCTTTTAGAACATGGTATTTGAAATGTAACATCACGAAAGCCGAAATAAAACGATTAGTTGGAAGAGAAACACGCCAAATGCTTGCTTATATTCTCTTTATTTTGCTAATTTGATTAATTAATCTGTATGTTAGACGAACATGTTGCTTATGTTACTACAGCCTTTTACGAGGTCATTACAGCAGTCATGACTGTGAAGAATTAAGGCCGCCAAAGAACGCACACCAAGTGGTGGACCAGGCCACAACAGCGTTTGGGATTATGTATGAAGAAAGAACTGCATGGAGAACATGAAATATTCATACTGACTCTTTCTTAAATATGAACAATTTCATATTTGGGCGGTTGATGTTTTTATAAAGAGGACAGCGCGTTAAGAAAGGAGGCCAAAGTGAAACAGCAGTTCAAGCAACCAAGCTGTCGAACCAGGTAGCCGCGCGTTTCATGTTCACAACCGCAGCTGGTCATTAACAGCAAAGCACAGCGAAGGAGCCAATATATGGGCGTCTCTGTCTACTAAGCTAGGACCGCATTGCTTTACCAGCTTGCCTCTTGCAGGTGGAACAGGAGAAGCAAAAGTACATCAGTTGCACATATGAGCAGTCCTGTGGCAGATGGGATGTAATGTTGTGTGGTTGTGCTGAGCATTCGTCTCCTACACCGCGGCTTCGTAAAGATTGGAATTTGGTCAGAGTATGGTGCGCGACGAGTTACAGTCCAGGTATGGCGGCGGACCCGGCCCAGGGGGCCCGGGTCGTGGTGGCAGCAGGCAGGGAGGGCCGCACGGCCATGGACATGGTCCCCCAGGAGGCCCTGGAGCCCAAAGGATGTATAAACAATCAATGGCGCAGAGAGCTCGTACCATGGCGCTGTACAACCCAATTCCCGTGCGCCAGAACTGCTTCACAGTCAACCGCTCGCTGTTTATATTCAGTGAGGATAATTTCGTGAGAAAATACGCCAAAAAGATCACCGAATGGCCATATCCTTTACATAATTTCTATTATACAGTAAGGCACTGACACGCTACTCAGCCTGAAGAGCTTGTACTGTATAAGAACTGTGTGAATAATTGGACTATGTGGGGGAGGGTACTAGTCCGGTAGCGAATGCATAGGATACAACATACTACTGCAGGTCGGACACCAAGCATTAGTCTGCTGTGAAGGAATTCGTCATAGCTTGAATGCCTAAGCCAATGGTTAACCAAGTTATTCATAATTAGGATTATAGCTTTAGCCTTACTGCGTTGTAACTATTGCAGTCACACTTGTTACCGGAATTTAGTCAGACGTTTGCGAGTGACCTGCCTGATCCATCTGTCTGATAAAGGGGGGTGGGCGGGGGGGGGGGCTGCTGGATGCTGATGTCAGCATGTGCAGTGTAAGCCAAGCGCTTTGCGCGGGAACAAAGGACAGAGGTTGGGTTTTGGGGTGTGTGGAGGGGCAGGATTTGTAGAGAGGGGGAGTCACTAGTGAGAACTGAAATGTCCCCAATTTGGTATACCTGGCCATTTCTTAGTTGCCATACATGTTGTGTGTTTGTGTGTTCTTTAGTGTGTGTGTGTGTCTATGCGACTGTGTGTCTTCATTCTCTTTTGACTTCATCGTTTTTGCTGAAACCTTGCCATATCTATGAACAGTTCTCCATGCCTGTTCTACATGCAAAGAAATGTGATCGGTATGCCCACAATGGTAGGATTTATGTATTGAGCCTCCAGTATGTGTACCTCTGAACTTGGATGGTTTGTAACTTCAGAATTTAACATTATAAAGCATGTACCCACATTTCTAGGCTAGCAAAGCAATTTGGCTGTTTTCGGAGCACACTGGGAAGAGATTTATAGACTGGCTGTGAATTATTAAGAATGACTAAGAAGGAGAGCGAGTAGTGGGCCTTGTTGAAAGTTTAAACCAGAATATTTATTTAATTAATCTGCAATTAGTAATTGAATTGCTCCGGTAAGAATTCAAGAGCTTTTGAGTTACTTTTGGTCATATCCATTCATTATAACTTCTCAGGTGTTTGTCTGTATTCTGTTTTACGTGCAATGGGTATGTTCAAAATAATTTCTAGTGGACAGGTGATCCACTTGAATTTGAAAACACAATTTTAAGACAAAGATCTCCCTAGGTAAAAACAACAACAGCCTAATAGCCCACCTGATTTCTCATCTACAGTATGAAATGCACTCTTTATAAATCACTATGGATAAGGTATGGTAGTAATTGTGTAATGTAGTGAGTGAAAGAACAGTTTTATTCTGTTTGTTGTTCCCAAGCTGCCTTCATATTACACTTAGTTAACCTATACTCCTATGTAACTGTGGATCAGGTCCGTTCTCGGCAATGCCAGGAGTTATCGTTCATAGACACATATTTATGTGACACCTGCATGTGTTTATCCCAAGGATTTTTCAAATGTGTAAAGGGGAATCTTGCAGTAAGTGGATCATTTCTTGACTTGATCTAAGACAGGGCTGTGGTGTGGCACCATCATAGGGATCTAGGACAGGAGTCTCTTTCTCTCCAGATCTTTATACCGTCCAATCAATGATTGACAGGTGAATCTGCCGATGTACTCTAAGGCTTCAGATGCAGTCGATGGTTGACTCAGAGGACTTGTTATTCAGTCAGGGCTTGTTACTCACAGATGTAACAGTTGAATAAGCTTTACCTACCTTAAAAAATAGGAGGAGTATTTTTGATATGCTACCCTCATAATTTTCTGGGAAAAAATCATTCACAAGTCCATGATTAAAATGGCAATTGATTCTAAATGACTAAGGGAATGCACAATAGGCAAGCTGTTCACATAATTCATCATTGAAGTACCATGTAGATTTATATGACCAATTCAGGACAGGTTATTCAGCTGAAACATCAGTGCATCAGTGAGTCACGTGGTTTGTCTGTGTGCTGTAATTCGGTGGTTCCGATTTATAACTCTGTTGAGTGATGGTTTGGTAGACAGAGATTTAGTGGATAGCTGGTTGATTCAATAGATTTACGACTCAACACTGAATATATGATTTACTAGATTTATGAGCCCAGGATTTATTTAGACCCAACTTCTCAAAGTGTAGATATTAAAGAAAATGCTCCATATAAAATGTATGTAAAGAAAAGCTAGCACCAGGGATTGGGAATTTCCAGCTGGGTGCATCACACTGATCATTATCCACTGAAAAGGTCGGCATAGTACCTTTAAAAACGTACAATCAGGAACTCAGACTCAAGTCTCTGTCTTCATGACCTCTGAGATTCGATCCGACCCAGATCAACTTCACCTGCCCGGCCGGGAATCAGGGGTTAGGCTTTCACTGGCGTGTCTAGAAAACAGCAGGGGTGTATGGTCAATTTGTGTGTATGTGTGGTTGCTCTGTATCGAGGCGGAACACTCCATAGGGTCTGGACCCGCGTTGTCACTGCCCATTAGAAGTCGCCCTGTAAACGGAGAGGAAGCCAGTATGTGTTTCTGCTAACTATAGTTTCATTGACTTCTTTATGAAACTCTAGAAATGAAGGATGTGGATTGCTGCGTGTGTGTGTTCCCCAAAAAAGGCAGTTTAAGAGACCGATAAAAAGTAGAGAAAGAATTATCCGTTTGTTGATGTTGACGAGCTTTTAGTACATCACCGATCTAAGGGCGTTACAAGGAATACATGACGGGAATTTAGGTGTTTTGTGAATTTGACGTGATGGGTACGTCATGAAAGACAATCATGGAGGAGCCCACACACGCACACAATCACATGCGTCCTTGCTGCTCAATATACCTCTGTGCCAAACAAACCCTTCCAGAGCAGCTGTAACGTCTCCCCTGACATTGCTTAGCATTCCCCTACAGAGGTGCTTTCTATATGTTCTTTGGCCATGCTCTTCGCTCATTACCCCAAGCCCATTAAGAGTGAGGACAAGTTCTGTTTCTATATCCAGCAGTGTCAGTCATTGAAGACTACAGATAGAGGAGCTCCAAATAGACAAACAGAGAAAGAAGGAAAAATTGAGTTTAGAGAAAGAGAGAAAGAGAAAGAGAGAGAGAGAGACCCTGGTGTTTTTAGCGATGAAGTCAGTGATCTACAGTCGCTCTGCAGAATCTAAATTATTTATTGCTATTTCTCTCGCTCGCAATGGTTGGCTTGTAACTACATGGGCTTGGCTTCACACTGACTCACTGGGTGTACGTGTGTGTTTGTTGTGCCGAGCATTGTTTTACGTATCACTTTGTGTTGTGTGGATGTGCACACATGGACCAAGAATGAGTTGGTGGGCTGTAATGTGATCTCCACATATGTCTGTGCTATGGCGTGTTGAACCCTCCCCCCTATGTGCCGTATCTCTTAAATGCACAAACAGACACACACACACACACAGATAACAGACACACACACACACAGAGAACAGACACACACACACACAGAGAACAGTAGGATCTCTCTGGGAACCTAGTCACGTCTCCCGGTCTGGATCGCTCCCATCCCGCCAGACTAAAAATAACGGAGGCTGCTTGAGAGAGCACTTTTCCCTGGCGAGCTACCCAACTCCTCCTCCTCCTCCTCCCTTTTCTCCATTCATCCCCCATTTTTTCTTACCCCATCCCGCGTCTCTCTCTCTCCTCTTGTTGGCGATTTGACGTAGGCTTCTGACGTTGTTAGAGAGTATGGCGTCATAGTGACTGGGCAGAGAGAGGGAGGGAGCTGCGCTTCTATTGTTTTCATTTGAGAAAGGGAATTAACTAAATAGAGATGTAGACAAAGAAAGGAGGGAGAGAAAAAGACAGAAATACTTTGACATTTGACACTTTTTTTAATTGATAATAAATTCAGTAAACATCACATTTGTATTAGAACACCACAATTACAACATCAGAGAAACAGGGATAGTGTGTGTGTATGTTTGTGTGTGTGTGTGTGTGTGTGTGTGTGTGAGAGAGAGAGAGAGAGAGAGAGAAAGAGAGGTGGACAATAGGGAGAGGGGAGTGAGTGAGAAAGTGAGGGAGAGTGCCTGTCTGTGCATAAATCATTGAAAGCAATGCTGGGTTGGGCACCGGGGACTGCAGCTATGCCACTCAGGTTCAACACGGTCTCTCTAACTTCCTCTTCCACTGTGGGGGTGACAGCTGACCAGTTATTTCGTTCTCCCCCCCCCCTCACTTGCTCTTTGTCCGACTGATGTGATGTGACATTTTGCCTTCTTCTCTCGTGCTCCTTTACCTGTACTTTCTCTCTATCACTCAGATCCAATCCATCACTTTCTGCCTCTCCTTCTCTTTTTCTCAATCTCTCCCTGCTTCTCCTCCTAGCGCTCCTTTGACTTTGTGTTTCCTGCAGTTTTATGCTAATTGGCAGTCTTTGTAGTTGGGCTTTGCTATTCTTCAGAACATGTACACGCCAGGTCTCATGAATGTCCAATTTCTGGTCTTTGCTTTCTGTTGGTTCCTGATATTTTGAGTGTGAATATAAAGTTGTATTTGTCCATGTGTTGATTTGTGAGACATAAACTTGCATGCTGAGTCTGTGCCTGTGTGTGTGCCTCTGGGTCTAATCTGGCGTCTACCTGCCTCCTACCTCTGACTGCCTGGTAATAAATGGGTGAATTGATCCGTATCCTGATTCCCCCACGAATACATACACACTCAAAATACACCTACTAAAAAACTAGAGACGGGAACAGTGCAGGAGGTTTTCTTTTCACTTTATTGTGAAAATGTATCCTTACTTGAAGGTACGGATATGCAAATCTCCCATGTGAGGAACTCGTTGCTCTAAGTGCTAAGTTAACAATAAATCCACAATATGATATGAGGCGCTAGGGCAGGAGATTAATAATGCTGAACCATAGCTAGTGGTAATAAGTAAATAGGTAAATAATGGTAGCTATGTGCATCCAACAAAGTAGTTAACAAACTTTAGCTATATTTGAAAATGTAAGATTAGTTTTGAGCATTGAGTGCAACCTGAAGAGGTGATGCAAAATGATGGTTTTATATTCAGTACTAATGACCTATTATTTACTGTTACATTCAGACTATAATTTCAATGTCAATCTTGACCCACGTTATGATCAACGGAATAATTAAATATTTTGACCCATACCTACTTGACGGTGCACCTTTATGTGGCGTTATGATGTGTGTGCTCAGCTTTAGTCGTTTTTGAATGTGTGTGTGTGTGTGTGTGTGTGTGTGTGTGTGTGAGAGAGAGAGAGAGAGAAATAGATCCCGCTGTCCTCCCACAGTGTTCTGTAGCTGAGTAGAGGTGGAGAACTGCGAGGTCAGCTGGGGAAGTGAGGAATCAACCTACCTTCCTTTCCCTCTATCTATTTCCCTTCCAAAGATTCACAAGTCAGTTTGGGCAGTTTATTCCCACATTAATGCATAAGAACTTGAATCGCATCTCATCAAAGCTGCTGACTCATGGAATCAAATGGTTGTCGTTTAAAAGTTACTCATGCACGTTTTACCCCTTATTAGAGTAACCGTGGTCAAAATATTCAGACTAGAAAAACGGTGTAATGTCAGCTGAATGCAAGTTGGAAACTGTGTTTACCAACGTAATGTTCAAAGAGACTGACAGCTCATCATTCATAGCTGATCTTTTCACCAAATAATACAAATGACGGTTGTGTTACGGTAATAGCGAGTTAGTAGCACATTCGAAGCATTGCTTTATGTGTCATTGGGCATCATTTGAACTTGACACAGCTATCACAGAAAAGATAGATTTGATTCTATTAATTATTGAAGTTAGTAGTTTATTTGAAATGTATTTGTCCAGTGCTGAAAGAAAGAAGGTACCAAAGTATAGTTTGGTTAATCCTGAGCTAAGCCAGCAGATTCCTGTGTGTGTGTGTGTGTGTGTGTGTGTGTGTGTGTGTGTGTGTGTGTGTGTGTGTGTGTGTGTGTGTGTGTGTGTGTGTGTGTGTGTGTGTGTGTGAGTACGTGCGTGT
>JAVQIZ010061527.1:0-47112 GCA_036023535.2 Galaxias brevipinnis
ACATCAAATAAGAAAGATGCAAGAAGGCAAGGGGAATTTGTATTAAGTGAATCGTTAAAAAGTAAAACAATCAATGCCTTGAGACGGCAACGTATAGGTGGGCTTCCCTGTAGCACATAAAATCAAATACAACTGAAAGTTGAGCCTCATCCTCCAAATGGGCAACCTCAATTTAATAGTATGAGGTAGCCCATTTTGACAGGGAGAACTTACTGCTCATGCCACCCTGTTTTGAATTATAAATGCATACTTTTTGAACACATTAAAGCATTGTCGGCGAAAGCCTGACCTTGTTGAAAATAAAACCAAACGGTAGGACATTATCGTCATATGTGTCCACCATTATATTATGATGAAGAAGCACCACCGATCTAGCGGCAATAAGCCCCCTCGTCAATAAACAGGGTTTGGACCGCAGTCCGCTTGTGCTGCAGGGGTAGTTTCTGCGCGTTAAGGCGGTCAGTCGAATAACTGCGATGCATCACATCGCATTTGCGCAGGGAAATGCATTTCTAGTTAAATTCTGCACACCATCTGTACATTTCTGATGGTGGTGGAGCTTGGTGGGTGTGCAACCTCCTCCATTTGCTGATGTTGCTAGACCATTCCACCCGAATGTTCCTTTTCTTAATTTGTTATATTTCAGATAAAAATATTTGTACAGAAAACATGTAAATTGCTATTTGTGTTAAGTTTGATTCAAGTGATCGAGGAAAAGGAAATTCTGTTGGCCAACATATAACAAAACATATGTTACAAAATGGGGCAAAAACAAGAGGTAAATTTGTCATATCAGGCAAAGAGAGGTTTATATGTTTAGATTTGGTTTTAGCTGGATTACCACATTTATTTTGGAGCTGGGGTTTATCACCGCGCATGGCAGACATTTATTCGTCTTTGTACTTGAGTTAACATAATGCAGCGTCGGGCGTAACTCCCAGCATGCCTTGCTAGTAACTCTTTATTGTTATGGACAGTAGGTTCTTAATGTTTCCTTGTTATGTTTTTATCATGTTTTTTTAAAGTTATGAAGTGCTGTAAACGCAGATATCGGTTTGTACTTTTGTTAGATGTGACACTGTGACTGTGTATGATCAGTCTTATTAATGAGTCAACTTATTCGAGTCATTTCATGTGAAATTTTTCAAACTATTAGTCTTTAAAACATTAATACAAAATGAGAAGAAACTTATTAAGACTGTACATGAACAGTCTAAATTTGCTATCTCGGATACTGAATGTGGTGTAGGTTTGTGGGTGTGCAACCTCCTCCATTTGCTGAGTGTTCTATGACCATTCCAAAAAAAATTCTGTCTTTGTCTCCTTTTTCTTTTTTTAATGCTATTTTTATATTTCTTCTTTCTTTCTGTAATTCTTTTTACATAGCCGGCCACCGCATACCCTGCTTGCAGTTATATTATAAAAATTGTTTTGTTCAAATACTTTTTAGTGTGCTTCATAGACACCAAGGAAGCAAACACAAATGTATGATTGTCTACATTATGGGCCCTTTAAGGACCAAACTCCTTAGGTCGTCACATGGGATGACTCTAGTAGGCACTAACTAACTGAAAGTTATGCATTCAACCTGGAAACTGAAACACCCTGGGCTACAGCTTTGTGTCAATGCTTAAAGTATAAGGTCTTGGGCTGTTCTCCCAGTGTGGTATGTATTTACCTGTAATTGTTTAAAGGAGGGAATTATTTTAAGGAAATTGAAATAGACACAGTAGTGCCCTTCAGTGGATGCTTTCTGTACATGCATACCAGTTGTTTTAACATGACGAAATACGTACTCTGGATTGTTCACTCGTATGCGATGATCTGAAGCATAATGATTACCTTAACTTTTGAGTGAAATGTCTTTCTTCAGCTCTTTTTGTATTACCTCTACTTATCTTTCCCATACCTTCTACACAACGCCCCCTCCTCCTTTGTTGATTCTTTCTTATCCTTTCCGTCCTCATTATGGCCTCTCTCCCCCTCTGGCAGCAGTCAGACTTGCAGCATTCAGAGGACTCCTGGATGGGAGGAGATGATGAGCCCCTGACTGGGTTTAGCTGGAGAGGAGGCTGTGAGAGAGAGACCACTGGAATACAAGTCTGGAGTGAGGTGTTTGTGGTCGACAAGCCCGATGGGAGCAAAGTGAGTGGTGGGGACTCTTACTTGCTTAAACAGTGTGTGTATACACTTCTCATGCAGCAAGTACGCACACTCAAACATTCTTTGTTCCCACCAGGTTGCAGTACTGTTAGTTGACACCCAGGGGGCCTTTGATAGCCAGTCCACCATAAAAGACTGTGCTACAGTGTTTGCCCTCAGCACCATGACAAGCTCTGTACAGGTATGATGGCGTCAATCTGTCAAGTATGTGGTTTATATAGTTACAAATTTGTGAAATTGTTAGTTCCACTACCTACCCTAGGGGCCACAGTTGATGCATAATGCATTGTGTCTTGTGGTTATCAGGTTTATAACCTCTCCCAGAACATCCAAGAGGATGACCTTCAGCATCTGCAGGTATACACACGCTGCCTCTGATCATTTAGTGTTTGGAAACATTATTGCCAGAATTCATAAGGAAATGTAAATTTTCTCACATTTGGGGCTTGTTCAGGGATGTAAACTTGCATTTGATGATAAGTATTGGGTGATGAGCTGACAAACGGCAATGTGGGAATTGAATAACCCGAAAATTGTTATGAAGGAGAAAGTCTTTTGGTTTGTATGTGCATAGCTTACAGACTAGAACAGGGACTGTTACAACTGTGCTCCCACTCATAAGCAGGACCCCTTCTGACATAAACCCGCTTAGATCTAGGGTACGCCAGTGTTTTTTGCTGTGAAATGCAATTTACATTTTGTTTTGGATAGAATGAGTTGATTATTCT
Source organism: Galaxias brevipinnis (assembly GCA_036023535.2). NCBI lineage: Eukaryota > Metazoa > Chordata > Actinopteri > Galaxiiformes > Galaxiidae > Galaxias > Galaxias brevipinnis. The sequence continues at coordinate 2,892 of JAVQIZ010061527.1, forward strand.
CTTCATGATTATCTTAATTTCAAGCTAAAAATTATCTGTTAAGATGGCCACCAGTGTTTTCAACTGAACAAAAAGTAAGATGTAATATTTACCCCAGTTTATTTACTGCATAAGGAATAACAAAGTAGTGGGATAGAAAACAAGAAAGCCCAATGTCCAAATTTATTATATCTGGAATCGACCAATCAAACGCATTTGTCGGTCTGCTCATTCGTGAGTTTTACTTTAAATATAAAGGTTATTTTTAAGCATGACAGTAGGAATGTCTGGCTCAAACATTCATCATGGCCATAGAGACTACAAGCAGTATGAATAATCCAAAATCTACCTGGCAACCAGTAGACCCATTCCTGCCACTGTTCTGTTCCATTTTTGTCAATAACCGAGAGCATGTAAACAACCTAACTATGTTCCTTGTAGCCTCTAGGACTTCGCTCTATAGTTACTATGCCCCCCTTCTTTCCTGTAACAGTCACCTTTTTTCACCCTTGGTCAGTTGGCACATCCCTGCCTGGAGATTATTTCTATTGTGTCACCTGTTAGGTCAATGTCTTTTGCACCCTTCTGTTGTCTCCTTTGCGCAGCTTTTCACAGAATATGGTCGGCTGGCTATGGAGGAGATCTACCTGAAACCCTTCCAGGTACAGCTTTGTTACATGACATGGGACCAAACTGAGTTGTATAACTTAATAATAAGATTCCACCATAATTCTGCCTTTCTCTTGTGTTGTGGTGGGGTTTGGCTAGTCCCTTATGTTCCTGATCCGGGACTGGAGTTATCCCTACGAACATAAATACGGCCTGGCAGGAGGAAACAATTTCTTAGACAAACGACTACAGGTAGGTCGGGAAGGGAATAGGCTGATCTGAGCTGGCATAATATTTACTACTGCAGAACACTGGCAGTGGAACACTGGTATTTTTCAGATTCTTTTTTGTAAAGGTTGTTACTATTCCAGTCCTCGAAAGTTTCTCGCCACAGGTTTCAAAGTGCTCCTAAGAGGTTCTGTTGGTGTGGTCACCAGGTGACGCAGAACCAGCACGAGGAGCTGCAGAACGTCAGGAAGCATATCCACTCCTGTTTCACCAGCATCGGCTGCTTCCTGCTTCCCCACCCTGGACTCAAGGTGGCAACCAATCCCTACTTTGACGGACGGCTGAAGGGTAAAACAACACACTCACATATGCAAACACAGATGCACGCAAATGTATGACTAGAACTACACACTGACGGCAAATTCGTAGGCTTGATTTATTAGCCCCATACAAACATGGTAGCAAAGTGTTGCTCGTTGTGCTCCAGACATTGATGTAGAGTTCAAGCAGGAGCTCTCTGAGTTGGTCCCCTTGCTGTTGGCCCCAGAGAGGCTGGTAGAGAAGGAGATCGGAGGCAACAAGGTCACCTGCAGAGACCTGCTGGAGTACTTCAAGGTCATACATGCAACATCCCCTGTGCTCTGTAGGAACAATGTCAAGTTACTGACCAATCATTAATATTATTTGGGGAAATGTTACAGTAGTGGGCGAACATAGCGCTAAATGTCTTAGTCTTGTCTCCCAAGGGATATTTTTTTAATCATTAAAGCCAATTGCATTCTGCCATTAATATATTTTGGGGACCTAACAAGGACAGGGGGGTTCATATACTGTCTGGGGGTTTTGTTATTGATATTGGTGATGATCTGCATGCAGGCCTACATCAAGATCTATCAGGGGGAGGAGCTGCCTCATCCCAAGTCTATGCTGCAGGTCAGTAAGGCTTTGTCACCCATGTTTTGTTCTTTTTGGGTTAAGATCGTCATATATGGCCGATGTCATGCACTACCTTTCACTAAGCACCCTTGCTTAATGAAAATTATTTTTGTTTATGCGTTGATCCATGTAACTCATGTCCTTTCCAACTCCTTCCTTTGGTTACTCACTAAAGGCAACTGCAGAGGCCAACAACTTAACTGCAGTGGCAGGTGCCAAAGACACCTACAACAAGAGTATGGAAATGGTAGGAGAAACACAACTGGAATCTCTAGCTTCTGTTGTGCTGCGATCTAAGGTCAGGTATCCCCTAACCTGCTGTCGCGTCTCCGCCCCCGCTCCTAGATGTGTGGCGGCGATAAGCCCTACATTGCCCCAGCCGACCTAGAGCGCTGCCACGAGGACTTCCGCGAGTGCTCTGTGCGCCAGTTCCGCTCGGTCAAAAAGATGGGCGGTGAAGAGTTCTGCCAGCGCTACCAGAACCAGCTGGAGGCAGAGCTGGACGAGTGCTACGCCAACTTCACCAAGAACAACGACGGCAAGAACATCTTTTATGCCGCCCGCACCCCCGCCACGCTCTTCGCTGTCATGTTCGTCACCTACATAGTGTCAGGCGTGACAGGCTTTGTGGGCCTCAGCACCATCGCGACGCTGACTAACCTGGTGATGGGGCTGGCGCTGACGGCGCTGTGCGCCTGGGCCTACGTCAAGTACTCAGGGGAGTACCGAGAGATCGGGACCATCATAGACCTGCTTGCTGAGTCTCTGTGGGAACAGGTTAGTGACGGAGGAGAGATGGGATGGGGGTGTTTGTATAAGACGTTTGGTAGAATCTACAATGTTATTAATGGTTTGCTCTCTAAATGTTTAGTGTCATAGATTTGTTTTCAGTACTAATAAGAACAAGTAATAGGTGACGTTTTTTCCAGCCTCTTCCTGAAATAATTGAACAATGATGGATTTATTCATGTTTTAAAACAAATCTGATTGATCCCATTATCGCTTTTGTCCTCGAGACAATAACTTTTCAGTTTAACCTTCATAAAAGAATCCACCACATTCCAGCCCATTGTTTCCACTCCATACACGTTTTTTTCCCCTACTTTCTCTCAACTAGTCTCATCAGCAAGTGACCTATTAGTAAAGAAGGTGAAATGTAACAAATGAGACGGCGAATGTCCGGCTGTTTTTGGTTTAGCAGTTCTCTTGAAGGAGCCTATTTTGGGTGTTAAAGAACGTTTCACCTCTCAAAAAGACCCCTAGTGTCTTCTAACCTTGCCTCTCGTTCCCTCTGTTTCTCTCTGCCTCTCAGAGGATTCTCAGAAAGGTGAGGGGTTCTCTTTCAGTTGGGCGGTTTCCCCTTCCTGCCAGTGCTCTAATCCCCTACCCACACACATTTGTCCTCGCCACTGTGGCTCTCTGTGTGTAGTTTGGTGCTCTAATTCTCCGCATTCCTCCCCTGCTGTCTCCAGGTGCTTTGCAAACTGTTAGACTCGGCCAAAAGCCGCCTCTGGCCCTCTCTTCTGCACTCACTGACTCAAGGAGCCACAGCTAAGCAGAGTCAACCATCCACCAACAGCAGGAAGATTGACTAACTGCTACACTGTCTGGCTTGCTGGTTAGCTCTTGGACTCTGTCTGTGGCGTCTTCCGTTAGCTTCATGTCCTTCCTTTCAGCCCTGCGAGGGTTGGTCTTAAATACAGGGAGGGTTTGACTACAGCAACCTTGACACACAGGTCGGCACCCTCCGCTCGTCTAAATGTGAACGACCAGGCAGACATGCTGCTTGAATGTGGGCTCCAGTAACTCACTGGTCTTAAATCGTCTTTCAACTTTGTCCTAGGTGTGTGGCTGGGTGTGTATGGTTTACTTGTTTCAGTTGTCACAATGAAGGGTTTAATTTTTTTTTGTTTTGTTACAATGGTTTAGGGATTTAGGATTTTTTTTTTTTTTTCCTTTCCTTCTTAGCTTTTTCCCCCTAACCTTCTTTCAATTTCTATGTATTTTTCCCTATTCTCTGACTCAACTGTGATCTAGATTTGATTGATTCTGCCAAATAATTTCTTCTCCTTCTCCCACTCTCCGTGCTCTTCTTTCCTCTGCTTTCTCGATCCACTCCTCAGGTTCTGAAGCCGTTAAGCGAACAATATATGGAGGACAACGTGAGACAGACAGTGGTTAACTCTATTAAGGCCAGTCTTTTAGAGCAGATCTCTGAACCTCGCACCAAGTTAAAGAGACACTGACTCCCCTCCTCTGTCATCTGCTCATCCATTCACTCAGTATGCTAAGTCATAGAACTGTGGAACTTCATGAACCAAAGTTTACTCATTGATTGCCCTGCTCCAATCAAACAAAAATCTAGTTTGCTGTAGTGGACCTTAAAGCTGCTAATCAATCCATGCTACGTCGCCCCGTTTTGGAGGACAAATGGCGGCTTGATCTATAGTTGTGTACCTGTCTAGACTTTACCAAAGCCGCACCAGACTTTCTTCTTGGATGTGCCATAATGTAGTCAACGTATAGATAAAACCCAGCCATCACATCCTACTCCAATGTAAGCACACATGTACACCTTTTTTCATTTCGTCAGGAGTGTTGGTTGTGAAGAGTGATGTCTATATGTATATCTAATGGAAAGCAGATTGCACTCTATGCTTTGGTTTCAATGGAAATTCAGGAATATTCTACGCAGCTTATAGCAGTTATTGATAGCAAACCAATATGTATTTCCTTAATAGTTAATTACTATTCCCCATGTAATGGTTGTCTGGTCTGGTCCTGACACAACCCATGCCAGAACACATAATTTAGCTTGAACCCGCCATGCCATTTTAGGACCCACTGAAATTCGGGAACTGGAACTAATCAATGGGTTGATTCTGGACAAGGCCTCCATCCAAATGTCCCTTTTCATTTTTTTTTTTCCTTCCTTTTTTTGTGATTGTAATGCTGAAGCCTTGATCTGCTGTTGTTGTTTTTTTTTCTTCTTCTTTTTGGTTTGTTTTAGTGTAAACTGACACCATTTTATCTAGCGTCCACCTAGCAGTATTACTCTGGCTCACTGCAGTGTTAGAACTACGTATGATATTGTAGCATAGCGCCAGCTTGCACCTAGAACTCAGGTTGATGTCAGTCAGCAGGGAATTGTAGTTCAACATTTTTTACCTTTTCTTTCTTGAAAACTGCACAGGCATACATTTAGTTAGTATTAAAGGCACTACAGATTATAAGCAGCATGACTTGTAAAGATAGGATTAAAGCTGAATTTCTTGTTGCCTGTCTTGTTGCCTGAAAGATTAGTAGCCTTTCTATGGTACCTGTCCTCCTGTAGACTGTCTTATAATGAAATAGCACAAACGGTTGGAGAGGATTGAACTCCATTCTCTTCTAAAGCACAATGATCGGGACGAGTTGATAAGAAAGAAACTAAAAAGAAGGAAGATCTTGTTCTTTTTTTAAAAAGCACCACTTGTGATATCAGATATGGTTACACCTTTGTATCAATTCCATCCACTACTGCTGCCTCACCTAGGAAATGCCAGTCTTGTACCATCTAATTGTGTCTATTAGGGCATGTGTATTACAAATAGGGCATGTGTATGACAAATATTTAAATACAGTTTCTATACAGTTTGTTGTGTTTGTACTGACAGTGCAGTTTTTGTTTCTTTGATTAACTCAGAACTAAGTGTGGTTGTCAAAAAATACTTAGTGATGTACACAAATCTGAGCACTTAAGATTCCACCTTTGTACAAAGCTTTTCTGGAATGTGATGAGCAGTTGAAGATTTTGTCTCGTCTGCCTTTTAAAAACAATTTCTGTAATTTATTTTTCAATAAAGATGGATATGTTTACCTTAATGATTAAGAATAAATAATCTTAACTATTCATTGGCCTGGATTTATTTTTTGGAATTGGTGGTTCAAGTCACAAAATCTTCCCAGGTAATGAGGTGAGATTTGAACTCATGACCTTTCGGTCATCAGGTAGGTTTTAATTGTTAAGGATTTCATTAGATCATAATTACATTGAAACTTACACGTTGAAAACCAATCTTTTCTCTGCCACGCCAGTTCAGGCATGTGTCCAACTCAACAAAAATATATATTTAAAAGATTTGATCCAACGTACCTGCAATGGGGGTGGTATGTGTCCAGTTGTTTGCAGTAGACCTAAGGAGACCAGAGAAAATAAATTCAATTTAACTGGACTTTTGTGCACCTGAGCATATGTGGCACTTACAATAGCTATCCATCTTGTGCATTAACTACCTTCAAGAACTACCTACCACATTATCTAATAAATTATAACAGTAAACTTAAAACATTTATAAAAAAATGTGTTTAAGGTACATTATTTATGACTTTAAGCTGGAATAGGAATCAGACAAATATTTTCAAAAAGTATTAATCAAATCGGTCAAATATTGAATATACAGCGTTTTTTTTCCAAAAACTTGGTTTTCCCAAAGGGTCCAGGTCCAGAACTATATATCCAAATCCCATCAAAATTACAGGATAGCATCTTCAGATGCTCAACATCAAAAGAAACTCGCCCCCTCCTTGAAGCAGGTTAAAATAGAAATGTATAGTACCATTTACAGTAATACATTTTGATGCCCTTTGAGCAAAAAATTTTAAATATCAAAAACCCACAACTAGTTTCTATAGACAATCTGAGGATGATATACAGTGATTTTGGTGTAATTTGGTCATACGGTCTCAGAGGAGTTAATTAAAATTGATGTGTCAAAAGGTAAAGTTCAACCAAAAAATTACAAAACTGGATTTTAGGATAACAATCTGAGATTTTGCAAACTTCATGTCATTACTGTTTACATATTTTTCAAATGAGGATTGTACAATGAACCAGTGAGATATGACAAATTGAATGTACAGTAGTGATTACAGTTATACATTTTGATGTGCTGTGAGCTTGGACATATTAACAAGATATTTTAGATATTTGATGTTGAGCATCTGAAGATGCAATCCTGTAATTTTTTATATAATTTATTTGGAAATATGGTTTTGGACCTGGACCCTTTGGGTAGACCACCAGTTTTTGAAATAAAAAAACAGAGTGATGGACTTCATAATTTCTAATGGGTGCCAGTATATGAAAGTTTCATCTCACTGCAATGGACAAGTTCTGTGCCACCAACAGGTATGAGGTGGCATGGCATGGGGTGTAGTTTTGAGTATTAAAGTAGGGAGCAGTACCATACTCTTCCTTTGATTAAATTTGACTTGTAAATTGGTTGGAACCAAGGGCTGTCGAAAGCTTTCTTACCATGTTTTTTAATAGGGTTGCCAAGGCTTTAAGGCTGGCAGTGCCATCTGGTCAAAACCAAAGACGGTAAAACTTGATGAGACTGGTTTATTTGGAATTACTTGTAGACAAGGACCCTCTACGGTTCCTGAACCTGAGAAAAAGGTGAAAGGTGAAGACGCAACAACAGTAGTCAACCTTTTCCCAACCTTTTTCTTAAAGGGGCCCTATTATGCAAATTTTTAGGTTCATACCTTTATTTAGGAGTTCTACTAGAATAGGTTTACGTGTATTAATGTCCAATAAACTATTTATTTTTTCCAATAACTGCCTGGGTCTGCAGCACCTCTATTCACCCTCTGTCTGAAACGCTCCGTTTTAGCTCCTGTCTCTTTAAGGCCCCCCCTCCCGACGAGCCAAGTCTGCTCTGATTGGTCAGCTCGCCAAATAAAGGGAATTTGCCTTCGCACTGACGAAACAGCATTTTCTCGACATGGCGACACCACCTGGCCTCCGCTCTGACTGACTCTGGTTGAGGGCGTGCCAAACATTATTCAAATGTGTGACTTTGTGACGTAGATAAGTTATGGAAGAAAACGCCGGACTACAAACGAGGTGTTTCAGGCAGTTCGGGGGCAGTGTTTTCTGTGAGAGAGAGTAGCTCCCTTAGGCGTGGACTATGGGCTTAGTAACTTTTCAGACCTTTTACTCGCACAAAAAACTGTGTAACATGCTAAAGGAAAGGGGAAGCCCCAAAAAGCATAGTAGGGCCCCTTTAATATATGAAAATAATCTTCTTTCATTAATTTTTTTAAGTTTGGCCAATGCAGTCTACAAAGAGTTGAAAGAGAAGAACACTGAGAGAAACAACATAGATGGTGATTGTTGGCATTATTATTATTATTAGGTGGCCGGCTGTGCAGCCGGGCACCTATTGTGATTGTTAGTATTATTAGTATTATTGTTTCCCCCCGATTCTGTACTTCCCATGGTTAAAAATGCACATAATTTGTCACACATGTCCAGGTCCTCTCAAAACTACACCCCATGCCAAGCCGTCTCATTGTTCCCGTTGATGGTGCTATAGCAGCAGTTCGAAGTGTTAATCAAATCATTAAAAATAGACCATTAGGGTTACAGCTCTGAAATTTTAAGAACTTGTCCATTGCAGTGAGATAAAACTTTCATATACGGCACCCATTAGAAATTATGAAGTTTTTTCCAAAACCTGGTGGTCAACTCGTACAAGTCCAAAATCATAAATCCAAATCACATCAAAGTTTCATGATATCATCTTCCGACTCTCAACATTAACTCTATTGAATATCTTGTTGATTTCTCAAAAACTGAGTCCACAGCACATCAAAATGTATTACTGTAAACACTACTGTACATTCACTTTGTCATATCTTACTGGTTCATTAAACAATCTACGTTCAAATAATTGATAAAAATCCAAAGACTGATATCATGAAGCATTTAAAATTTCAGAACTCTATCTAAATAACTACATTTTTTATAAATATCTGAGTTTAGTAGTTTTTTGATTGGATTTGACACTTTGACACTGAACTTTTTGAAACAACTCCTCCAAGACCGTACAACCAAATTACACCAAAATCGCTGTATATCATCCTCAGATGGTCTACTTTCAAAACGAAACCAAGCGTGTTGATAAATTAAAAACCAAGCTCACAGTGCATAAAAATGTATTACTGTAAACCGTTCTGTACATTTCGATTTTTGACTGCTTCAATATTGGACCAATTTATATCATACTTCTATACAATATTTGTATTATTATTCACATCACGATTTAAAGTTTTTAAAAATTTACCTTGAAAACTGCCTTTTTTATAAATAGCCAAGTTTAGTCGTTTATTGGTTGGATTTTAACTAACTCCTCTGAAACCATATAACCAAATTAACTCAAAATCGCTGCATATCATCCTCAGATGGTCTACTTTACACACAAAACCAAGCTTGGTGATACAGTCATAATTGAGCTCACACTGTGCCAAAATGCATTTCTTTAAGTTATTAAGCAGTAGTAGCAAGTATTAGTGCGTTAACGCATATTTCTTTTAACACGTTAACGCAATTTGTTTGAACGCCACTAGTAGTTTCTTTTACCCCACATAGCAGTGGACACAGTGTCGGATCCGCCCTCGTGTGGGAGTGGGCAGTAATCTTCTTGCAACCGTGACTGTTGTTGCGTCTTGTAGAGTAACCTTGTTCAAACATTGTCACAATCTATCATTACGACTACTAAAAGACGCATAGCAACGTGCCAAGCTGATACAATGCGTCTTTTGTTGTGTGAGAATCGAGCAGTAGCGATGTTACTGTGTAAATCTGTAGCCTTTAATAATGATTATGGGAGGAGGTGTCAAATCGACAGTGCAAAGCAGATATTTGTCATATCAGACCAAGAGAGGTTTATACGTTTTTGGATTTGTTCTTAGCTGGATTACACAACTTATTTTGGAGCCGAGGGTCATAACCGCGCAGGGCAGACATCTTTGTACTTGAAGAAACATGACGTAATGTAGCGTCGGGTGTAACTCCCAGCATGCCTGGCGTGAAACTCTTTATATTGTTGACAGCGCTCTTAATGTTTCCTTGTCATCTTGTTTATGCTTCCTTGTTATGTTTTTATCATGTTTCTGTAAAGAGTTACAAAGTGCTGTAAACGCAGATATCAGTTTGTGCTTTTGTTAGATGTGACACAGTGACTGTGTATGGTGTGTATGTGAATAATCTCAGAGCATGTCTTACATCTTGATTGCTGGTATAAAAGCAAATAAATAGATGAACAAAGATGGATCTCGGTTGAACTAACCCAAGTCACTGATGCTGTTCAATCTTATAATTGGGTCTACTTGTTCAAGCCAGTTTTATGTGAACTATTTGAGGCCTTAGAACTACATGACAAAAAAGCTTTTAAGACACAGTACTCTACCAGTCTAATTTTGCTATCTAGATTACTGATGGTTATGTAGGTTGGTGGGTGTGCAACCTCCTCCATTTGCTGAGAGTTCTATGACCGAAATTCCTACTGGATTTGTCTATTTTTCTCTCTTTCTTTCTTTCTTTCTTTCTTTCTTTTGTTTTCTGCAATTTTCCGTAATAATTTTTTCATAGCCGGCCACCGATATCACTGCTTGCAGTTATATTTATATATATTTGTATAGCACTTTTCTTAACAACGTTAAAAAGTGCTATACTGTAACATAAGCAAACCTCTCCTCTTTGGGTTCTGTTACCATTGTCAGCACAGTTCTTGACAGACAGGCTTTTCTCTGGCGCCCAGGCCCCCAGCCGCTCCTTGCCCAGGTTGAGTAGAGACATGGGCTTGAGGTCCAGGTTGCTGTCAGGGTGGGGCTGGGAAGACATAGGCATGCCGTAAAGGAAGCTGGAGAGCATGGAACTGCCAGCGGTGGCAGGGGCTGGTGATGTCACTTCCTGATTGGTGGACTTGACAGAGGTGTGATTAGGCGCTGTCTTGGTTTGAGAGGGGACGTTGTTGAGGTCCATGTTAGGCTTGCTGTCTCGTGACAGCTCCTCTGTTGATCTGACAGACATAAAGAAAGCAGGAAGTCTAATCCTTATGTGCACGCATGATTGGTGGTGATTCAAAAGACTGCGGAAAAACAAATACTTAAAATGTTTTATATTTTTCTTCAAACAGATTTAGAGCTAAAGAGCTCCAGTGCGTCAACAGTGCCCAACCCAATTGGACTTCCCAACCCACATGAGAGAGAAGACGAAAAAACACACATCACTCCGCGACACACCTTCTGACTTGAACGTTTGCCAGCTCACCTTTTCACGGTGAAATGAATACGGTTGCTTTGCTCCAGGATCTTCATTAACGTCTTGGTGTCGTACTCGGAGGGTTTCCTTAGGCTGATTCCATCAGGCAGACCGTGGACGACCATGGAGCTGGGGTCCTTCTGGAACCTCTCATAAGGCACAGGGACCAGGCTGCTCTTTCCCACAGCCTCACCTGCAAGGACGCATAACAGCACTGTCAGGACTTATAGGAGGTGTTACACACACACACACACACACACACACACACACACACACACACACACACACACACACACACACACGTATACGTAGTATCTAGGAATATCTCTGTTATCGTTGTTGTTTATGCTTGTTTTCTCCTCTTGTCCAAGGCTCTCTTGAGCGTCTATCTCAATGGGACTTGCATGGTTATATAAAAGATATAAAAATAATATATTTTCATAAAAGATTAAAAGAGTTTGCTAGGTTCTTACTGTAAAGCACACTGAATACTTCCTCAACCATTTTCCTCAGGACAAAGATGTTGGAGTGAGCATCTGATGAGAGTCTCTGTTTTCCATGGCCACCTTCTTGGCCAAGCTTCTCTTTGTCCAGGACGTTGACATGGGTATTAACCGTGGTCACGGCCTGCAGACAGGGCACCCCTTAAAGCAGAAAGAAATCCGTTTACTCTCTGCCCGTCTACTAGACTGGGCATTCTGGGTCTTATTTACTTTTAAGGGGGATGCCTAATTTAATGCCATCTATTGAACTAATTGGAATTCATAATTTAACGGACGGGGCATGGTTTATAGATTACCGTTAAATGTCAAACCAATTTGCACAGTGCACAGGGCAGCAGTACTCACTGCAAAACTTGTGGAAGTCTGTTTGGATTTCTCGCCGAGAGTTGAGAAAAACACGTCCCTTCTCCGTTCCCACGGCAATGACACTGTCCTCATGCACGGTGACACAGGCAACTTCAGCATTAAGCTTTGACATAGCCGTACACTGGAAAACAAGACGGAAACGCCAACCATCGATTTCAAATCTCTCTCATCTAACATCCAGCATCCACCTAACATTGATCTCAGTCCAAACAAGAAACAAAACACCAATCAACTTTACAGTACAGTAAATATATTCAACTAAATGGATCACTGCAAGTCAAATCTTTGAAAGAACAAATTTGTTTTCGATCAAGTCATATTGTCTAATATTTGATTTGCAGTTAGCATGGTTTATTTCTATGTGAGGGTGGAGCCTGAAGTTGTACTGGTCCTCATTTGGAAATTAGGAACACGACAAGCCGTACCACTGAATCCAGGGCTGACACCAAGCTGGTGAGGATCTCCTGCCTGGCCGACACCTGTGGGACCCTCAGTTCAGTCCGGGAGTTAATCCTGACCCCTTCACTCCCGGCCTTCCTCATCTGAGCCATTATGCTACACAGACAAGAAATGCACACTCTGGATTAAATACAGGATTCATCAGCACGTTTGTGTAGATTAGACACGCTAGTTTTACAATAAGACAAGAAATCATTAAATTGATCCAAAAAACAAGAAGATCTGCAACCGGCTTGGAACCACAGGAACGGTCACAATAGGGACTAAGAAAAGGAGATGAGAAAAGCCCAGTGAAATTCCTACAGAATAAGATCATAGGCTAAATGGAGCTCATGAGCTCATAAAGAACGTGGAAAAATAAAAAGATAACAGGGGTCTCTATTTTAAAGGCAATGACAAAAAAAGATTTGTGTTTGACTTTAGAGGGAAGTTAAGTCTACTCTCTGCTCAGAATCCTAATAGCCGACCATGTGTAAAAACAGTTAAGGCTGGAGGCTCTGAACTCAAAGAGAGAGGCTTCTTCTCATTAAGAGGCTTTAAAAGTGTCAGTAATACCCTCCGTGTTATAGGCTAATGCCCAAATCCGTCACACACATGTGAAAGTAGCTAATTACGATAAGCCTTTGTCAGCCAATTAAAACAGTCTCAGATTACGTCCTTTGAATCCTTCCATCCTTAATTTTCTCTTAGAAAGGGCAAAGCAATGTAGAAGTAGTTCTTACAATTTGCCATTTTGAATCTCAATACTCATCAGATTTAATTATTTATTCATGACAGGCACAATTACGCCTAGCACTTACATTGAATTACAGACATGTCCGTGTAAACAAATAAAGGTTAATAGAAGCATTTATATTTAGCCCAAAGCTTAAAACACAAACAAGGAGAAACAGTGAAAAGACACAAGAGTGGAAGCAGAGAAAAAGCATAAAAATCGCAATCCTAATTCTGACCCGTGTTCTCATGGCAACAGCAATCCGTCTCCTTGGAAACTAATCTCAAGGCATTTGAACAATGCGACTCTGGCCTTTAATCTTTCCCCAGACAGTGGGAGCCATTATCCTAGCCTCTGGCCTATCAAACCACAGACTATAGGGTCCTTATTAAGCCCATGTACCATATAAGCCCACTTGCAACTTCTAAGTCAAATAAAAAAAATAATACATCATATTTTTTTCCTCTGTAATGTTTCTTCCAATGATGATGCAGCTTGCTATATAAATTACACTTTTTTATTTTAATCATAGTCAATCAGATTTGCCTATATCGAGTTATTGATGAAAACGTGATCGTATGCAGTTTCAATTAACACTGTTAAATAGACAATAACTGTGTATGTTTATCTTTATTTGTTATTTTTCTGTGGTGGGCAAGGGGGCGCGAGCAAAAAAAAAAAATCGCACTGTCTGGTTTGGATGTAAATGACTATGGCTAACAACTTTTCTGAGATACGAAGTCCCTTAGATATATTCACATAGGCCAGAGAGCTGGATTAGACATTTAATTAAAAATAAAACATTAGAAAGTGGTATAAATTCATTTTTGACACTTCAAATGAGAGATTAGACTTTAATTTAAACTCAAATAGTTTCACTTAACGTAAGTGTCTTACTCAAGAGGTACATGGTCAGCCATCGGTTTCATGGATGACGCTTTACCATTTTCATTACCATTCTCACAGATTGAAGACAACAGGACAAGGACAGTAGTTGATAAATTTATCATATCAACAGGCAGGTTTACAAAAAATACTTTTTCCTGTTTAGCCTGTTATAACATATTTCCTTATATTCTAGATCTAATTGACCAATAACATTTCTGTCAAGAACTTATCAATGGGTTAGAGAATGATAGAACATATATAGGCTATTTATTAGAGGAGTTTAGTCCCATACCATCCACTAAAGAGTTATTGTAACAATACATCTATCACTCTATTGGCAATTAGGGATTTACTGTTCTTCAATAACATTGACAAACCAGACAGATAAATTAATGTGAGACTGATTCTAGATTAGGTAACCTTTATAAAAAACACTGAGAAAAATGTCTCCTATGAGGTCCAGTCTCGTCGCTTATGTTTTAAAAAAAAAAAGTGCCATTGCATTGGCTCTGTGATAAGGGGTTAGGAAATGTAGTGCACATAATCAGAGGAAGCAGAGTTTCTGCTACATGAGTACATTATGATCGTTACTGATAAAACTGTCTGACATGCTCAAGTGCCATGGAAAATTGCCCAGTTATCAAAGGTGGAAAGTAAATAATTGTGAGTACTCAAACTGCAATACACATTCTTCAGCAATGCTGTATCTGATAAGTGGCCTATTAATTAACACTTAAACTGTACTGGCAGGTGGGTTAGTAAATTGTGAAGTCTCTACTTTTTAGTCCAAGTATAAAATATTAAATACTATTTATTTGCAATGCAGAAACAAATCTTAGTTTAGACCATTGTACACTCAAACACCGTACTCAAATATCCTCGTAGCCACATCCCCATTGAGGGTTTCTTTTCTGGACTTTGTAAAGATGGCAACTAGGTGAGCTTCCTTTCTGTCTAGTTTCAGAGGATTTTTTAGTGCCGCAATATACACTCTAAACTCAAAGTTCACTTTCTTTCATTGATAGAATACTTAAGGATTCCAGTGTATACCTTTAACTTGTGTTCAAAGCCAAATCTTAGCTATAGGGACTTTTGAATATGTATTTCTGTTTGGTTTTCAATGCTTTAACAACTAGTAGTGACTGGTAGTTTTATTACCCAAGCATAAATGTATTTTAGTGGTACTTTTTGCTAAATTAATAAAATTCAGTACCATTTCTAACTTATTCTGTAATTTACCATGACAACATTGACTTCTTACAGCAAAAATGTTTTTTTTTGTAAAGCATGAGGCACAACTGAGCTCAATTTGCACTTGTTGAATAATCTAATTGGCAAAGTGGTACTTAGATTAAGAATGTTCTCTAATAGGGTATCATGGATTTCTGAGCTGGTTTTTAAGAGGCTTGTGGTTCTCAGAGCCATTAGATACACAATATTTTGCTAATACCCATAACAACCTACTCCAGTTGCAGCTCTTTTACAAAACCCAAGGGCCTAACGTGGGGCTCAGTGATTGTTGACTTTTGTTTTAATACTTAATCCTTGGCATGCCAGAGCAGCAGACAGTATTTGATCATCTTGCTCTTACCTCACCAAGAGCCTTTTGTTTTAAAGTACAGAACATTCCGGTTCATGTTGGCAGAGGTCAAAAAAGACAAAATAGAACACAAAATACGTATCTAGGGATGATTTCATACAGAGGAGCTAAACGTTAAAACAGACATTAGCTTCCCTCTTTACTGACAACGTAAAGTTACCCACACAGCTGTTGCAAATCCAACCGTGAAACCGTGACAACACGATGAGGGAAGTGGCAGGCTCATAGAGAAAGTCTTGGTTGGCTAACTTGACTCTTTACACATTGGTGTACATTTAACTCGCACTGTGTGCTTGTTTTTACTTTTATTGTCTTTAAAGTTATGAGTTTAGATTACACAGTTTACTCACATTGGTCCACAACTTTTAAGTAGTTTACCCATCCCTAAGTAACTAGTATTGCAGCTTGTATTCTGCTTGACCTGTGGTTTCCTCAGTCAGGCACTATGCAACGTTGGTGGCATAAATCTAGCTACCTTAGCTAACGACGTTAGTTAGCTATCCAATCTTACCAGGATTATCAACTAATGTAGCATTGCTTTCACTCTCACTGGTCTTCAACTATTAGCTTGCTAGACAGCGGGATTACTAACAGAAAGTGTTTTCGAACAATCAACAAAACGCAAGCAACGCTAACGTGACGTTAATTAGCTAGCTAACGTCGTTGTTGGTCAAAGATAGCTAGTCAGATAATTTGGCTCTGGCTAAAATAACGTTTTCTGTGCTTTTATCTATACGGACTAGCTGCTTCTAATTTATTGTCTACTACAACAACACTGAGAGTAGTGTCAACGTTAAATCAAATCGCGTAATAATTTAAGCAAGATTTGTTGTAAACGTTAGCTAGCATTAGCTGGATTTGGTATTTGGCTAATAGCTAGCTAGTTAGCTAGTTTGCTAGTACAGTGTGTTAGCGAACAGTAGCTTGTCCTTCTCCTCCCCCAGAATTATAATCTGTAATTTCACATTTTGTACAGCAATAAAAAGTCACGTGCTCGATATGTATTTTTATATCGAGTATAAATACAATAAAACTTAAAGTGTCTTACCTAAATCAACGTTTAAAATAATTTTTGCCGTCAATCCCGGAATTATTCCCCGTTTAATCCAACTCAGAAACACACAATTCCCATCTAGCTAACGTTAGCTAAACTGGCTAAAATACACCTTTATCTTCAATTCGAAATATTGTAATCTGGACTAGCTGCAACATGGCAAACGTTATCGCCCTATTTATTGTATATTTTCCTCGTTTGTTCTTCTTTTTCCCAACTATGGAGTGTGTCCCTTTCCCCTGTCTTTGTTCTGTAATCCAGTAAAATTGAAACTCATTCGCCTCCGCTAATCCCAACCCAACTCAACAACATCATCTATTGGCTGTAATTTACATACAGGATTAAGGAACCCCTGGGGAAACCAAAGGTGAAGATCTGCCTGCAATTAATAACAGAGAATAATATTACAACTATAGCTATTGTTAAACTTGATGTATTTATAACAAACAATGTCACTGTCCAAAAATATCAGCAACAAATGGAAAGTCTAAACTATATATTTCAGATAGTAGGCCTGTACCAAGCAAGCCTATAATATGAAGTGAATACAAATGTGTCTATCATTTGAGATATAGGGTCATCTGTTAGATAAATACACTTATATGTTTTGGTGATTTTACACATTTTGCATTAACCTATCAGATAACTGTAGCTAGCTACTAACAGGCCAATGGTTGTTCATGGTATGCCTCATACCTTAACAATTGTAGTCAATCAAATTAGCAGTATGCTGTCATAAAATCCCCTCTGATCTCAGTAATTTGGTGAAACTGGCAAAGCAGTATAAAGAGATGCCCCTAGTGTTCAACTGTAGTATTGTTGTCTTTTTACTGAATTAGTAAACCCATCTGCCATTTTAGAATCCTTATTTATCAATTGGGAATAACCAGGATGTTCAACCATGTAGAAAAATATCAACACACATTGCCTATAGTTTTAGTTTTTGCCCACTTGCATGTTTCTAATATTGAAAGTATATATACCTTGAGGGAGCAGAGTGGATTTTAAATAATTAATATGGATTTAAAAACCACATGCCCCAGCAGTTTCAAGGATTCTTAATTTAAACGTCTCTAAACTTTTATCTGTTTATTCATACAAGGGTAATCGACTGAGACTATGTCTCTTTTCCAGCAGTGCCTACACACATAATGTAGGACAGTTGGTCTTCTTATGTAAATCAAATATAATTAAATATACTTATTTAATAGAAAAGTAAACGCTTAATAATGTATAAAACAACACATTTCTTTGTCCACATTGTTAATCTTTAATGACTCAATCAGAAAAAAAGCAGTACAGCAACAGGGAGTATGGAGATTTCTCCATCTGAAAAGGCCATGTACAGCGTCCAATGGCAATAAAGCTTCAGGTCAGCTGAAAAGGTTTATTTCTACACTTCTTTCACAATGAAATGTGAATACTACAATGCATGTCCCAACGTACTCGTTTCATTCCCATGTAAAAGACCCAATACCAACTCTTTTCCCGATGGACTTCATTTATAACATCCCAGTAAGGTCATTAAATGGATAAAAACATATTTGGAAGACTAAAAGTATGAATTCAATTTGTTTTAACAAGGTCCTAAAAAATATAATTCAGATGGGGGAGTTTTCAACTAATTTGGATAAGCACAGCATGGTAGTTTTACTTGTAACAGCCAATAATTACGGCCTAACTTAAATAATAATCATATTAAGAAAGAGCTATTGATTGTAAACAACTGATGTGAATGCGATCAGCATAAAAGGTTTGTAATATCTTGAGTTAGTTAATACTGTGTATATAGACATGTGAAAACAAATCATAAAGAGAAGCAGTTCAACGTGCCAACAGATATTAGTCTATCATTACTGATTTTTGGTGCAGTATTGGATTGATCCAATTGGCTAAATACAATTTTACAGTATACGCAAGTCCAGAACAATGCAGCTCTATTGGTATTATAGACACAACACCAACCTTAGGTGAATCAAGCAGTGCTGCCCTTCCTATCTCTGTTTTCCCGACATAGCTCTATGTCCCGGGGGCTATGAATGTAGAGAAACTTTAGTTGGTCTGAAAGTCATTGGCCAAATCAGCTTAACCAATTATATTATGAAGTGGTGTGGCAAAATAAACAAATAAATAGAAAATAAGTATCAATTGAGGCCAAATTCTTCAGTGTCTTTTTGTCTTCGGGATGAAACGTCTGAATCTTCAAATAATTCCTGTCCATTGAAGCTTACAAACAAGTTACAGAGTTTAAAATCGTACCAATATCTCCTCACCTCGACGTCCATTTTTTACAGTATCTAATAAAGTTTTTTATTTTTTTTCGACACATTAATCAGATAGAGACTCAAGGTTTTGGTATTAATTGTAAACAGAAAATATCTTCAGGAGTCCGGCGTAACGCTAGTCCAATGTCTTACTGTCTTGCTAGCATTTTCTTTTAAAATGTACTTCTGCACATCCCATTTCACGTTTTCACTCGTACATCAGTGTTCTTCCTAAAAGGGGAAAGAGAAATGTAAGACATGTTCTTATAATTCCTGTAGCAGAATTATCATTCTCTGGAGAAAAACATCAATAACAACATTGAAACAAAATCTAGAGAATGCGTGCATTTCAAAACTTCAAATAAGTGTTTTAAGATAGCCTAACCCAGTCTAATGTAATGTCACTATAAATACAAACTTACATCTTGATTAAATGAAGAATCCTGTTGATGTATACCATTCGCTGAATTTGCAGCACTATGCACCTTAAGAGAATAAAAAGGGATAGTGTTGCTAATAATCCAGCTATGGGAGCATAACGTCCTAGACACATTCTCTAATCTATGGTGTTAAACTGCATCAAGATACACATCAATCACAGACAGGTTAGTTAGTTAGTCATTGAAAAAAATAAAATAAAAAATAAAATGGAACAAAATCCAGAATTATACATTTTGTATTGTTGGCGTCTTACCGAGCTTTTGTCAGGACGCATGCATATGGCCTGCACTAACTGGTCCACTTCCTGGTTGTGTTCCAAGGCGTTCCTCAAGGCTTCTTCAGTACTCTGCAGTCGCTGGCGGAGCCTGGTCATCTCAGAGTCCAGGGCTGACGGATCCAACATGGAATACCGGCGATGGTCTGGAGAGGACCTCTCGCGGCCCTAGGAAAACACACAGGGAAGATCAGAGAGACCCATCAGCGCTTTACCTATCCTCCCTTTGCCATAGAAATCACCTTCAGAACAGCATTTACAAAACAAATGGTCTTTCCTATGGACGATTTTGTACACTGTAATTGTTGTCAAGCAAACAGAAACAAACATTTTGAAACATGACTCTTACAGTTTTTTTCCAATCGCTTACACATTTGTTGCGGAATTTGGCTTGCTGTGTAAAAACTACACACAAACCACACAACATACAACACATGGAGCCAAACATCTCACTTCTATGTCAAAATTAAACTGCAATCAAAACCTAACAATCCTTTTGTAAAATGGTATTTTTGTCCCAGATGATACACATATACACCATCTGAATAAACCATTCAAAGCTGCACCCACACACTGATATGCTTTATACTAACCCCAACCCTAACCCTGAGGTCAATTTGTGGCACTAAAGCTCAGACAGATTGGTTTTCAATTACTGTAAGTGTTTTCATGTGTGCGGCTGGGTGTTGCCAATTGCAGGTATGTTTTGTACCTGGAACAGAAGAGTTTACATTCTTGAACGAAGTGTGTATGAAAACGTGTGTGGTGTTTTGCAATGTGTGATTGCAGAATTGCAAACAAAGTGCAAAGCTGATAAATGTGTAAGCCTGCTTTTGTGTTTGTAGAATTGCTGCCTTGGTTTAATGTATGGTTACATAAGTTAAAGTTTTGACGCTTTGTCTGAGCATTCACTTTTAGTGTGTAAGTAATCGGAAAAAATTTTAACTGCCTGGGATTTCAACGCACTGGCAAATTAATTAAGTAACTTAAGAAGCGTTAAATATTTTTAAAACAATGCATATTATAAGCAAGGTAAGTGTTATAACAGGGCCACGTGTCAAACATTGTGGGACGCTCCTTCAAATTAGCCATAAAATAAAGAACATCCCAAAGTTAATCCCAAGCGCAGAACATTCAGTTTGACTCATTAGGTGTAGCTTCACCAACAAAATAACTACAGCATTATGAATATATTTGCAGCCCATCTCACATTTCTTAAAGCTTGTTTCTAGCTCCGCTCATCACAGATGGGTTTTTTTTACAACTGATTGAAACAGGGCAAGACTCTGCAAAAAGGCGTTACAACGAGAAGCCAGTAGGGATTCCCTGCAGCTGTTATCCACACCCTAACCCTAACCTTGACCCCTCACCCTAACCCCTCACCAATAAGAGCAGCTTGTCTCGCAGAGTCCTGATGTCATCCTGTAGTTTTTGCTCTTTGACCTTCCACTCGGCCTTGTGCACCTCTCTGCCCAAGTCTCTGTCCAGGCCCGGGGAATGACGAGGAGAGTCTAGGAGCAACACCCTCAGTTCATTCAGGCTCCTGGAGTCACGGGACAAATACAGTTGGTAGTGATTAAACAATTTTTTTAAATCACATTCATTCGTTCATTTTGTGTGAAGTGTTGCTTTCAGAAGTAAACTTTCGAAGCTAATTGAAATTGCACGAAATTCAATAAACAATGTGTGTGAAAACATTCATTATTATTTAAAAAACACTTTCATATACATAATGAAAACACAATTTGGTTAGTAGTATGTCCTAAACAATAATTGGTCCTGCACTGATAACAGATCATTACGACTTCTTCGTTTGGAGGGGTGACGACGTATTTTAATATCCATTTTAATCAGGCTAATTTCCCTCAATATAGTAAAAGCTTTTAAAAAAAGTGTATTGATACCAATCTGTCAGAAGGCTCTGTCAATGAATGCTGACTGTGCTGTCTACAACCGAGACACACTGCGTCTTTCCAACATTACAGACAGTCATGAAGGCAGCGTTTGGAAAAGGTTTGTAATGTACTAAGCATCCTCAAATAATCCACTTTTATAAATGTATTTCTTTCTAATATTCGCTGTATTTTCCTTCGATTTTTAATGCATTTTCTTTCTATTATCGCTGTAAATGGACGGCGTCACGCCTCGTCCTCTGTAATGATCACATCTCGTTCCTTGCTGAACCAAATCAGACAAAAAATAGTCGCCTCTTGTTCTTGCTCAGTTACCTCTCCTTCTTTAGCAGCTCTTGACTGATGACGACCAGCTGACCAGATGCATCGTGGGATTTCTTGGTCATAGACTCCAGGTCAGCTTCAAGGCGTGTCTTCTCCTTGAGTAGGGCGTCAGCTTTTTTCTCACCTGTTCGTACTTTTGCCTCCAATGCTGGTGAACCAATTAGAATGAGGAGTTTAACTTATTCATAGATATTTATTAGTTTATAGTTTAAATTATTTGAATAATTTATCTGAGTTTTTTTTTTAAATGATTCAATTAAGCAGTTTTTTGTAAGCAGTGAATGTGAAAGTTTACCAGTGGTTTGTGTCTTTAAGGCATCAACTTGTGATGTGAGAATTGAAACTTCTTTTTCCCTTTTAGTCAACTTTTCCATTGTTTCTAGAAAATACATACCAAAAAACACCAGAAAAAAAAAAGAATTCAGATATTAGACTAATAAAAATTCAAAAGGCAAATAACAATGTATGTTTGAATTCCAGATAAAAATGAATAAGTAAACAATTCAATACCTTCAATATTTTGTTTGAGTTCCATCTTTTCCTCTGATATTTCATTATCTTCTATAACCTGGAGATGGAAAGTAAAGAAATTAACATATCATTTAATTAAATAGAAGAAAACAATATGTAGGCCACCCTTTGGAGTAGATAGTGCAGCATTTTCACATACATTTTATTTTCATTTCACAAGCAGATAAACTCACATTAGCGTCATTGGAGGAGGTGTGGTGGTCTGCCTCTATGGCTTGCAGTCGGTTCTCTGTCACCCTCAGCTTTTCTACCAGGCTTTGTAGCTCCGCCCTGCTGTGCTCCTCAGCCTTCTGAAGAGCCTGGTAGTCCTCCATCTTCTTCTCCGCCAGCTCCAACCTCTTCCTGAGCTCCTTGTAGGCTCCCTCCTGCTCTCCCCTGCTTTTCTCCAACTCCGCCACCCTCTGCTCGGCCTCCCGCAGCTTCTTCTCAGACGCCTCCCGGAGGTCTGAAGCCTGCTCGCTGCTCCTCACATCCACAGGGCTTTTCCACGCCGAGCTGTTCTCCTCCAACTGGCTTTTAGCATCCTGGAGACGCGAGCGCAGGTCCTCGCGTTCCTTGCTGAGCACGGCGGCTCCGATCTCGTGTTTGGCCTTGAGGTTCTCCACTTCTAGCTGGTGCTCCATCTTGAGGCTCTCCAGGATAGTTCTCAGCTCCTGGGGGTCCAGCTCCTGGCCTTCTGCCAGAGAGCGCTGACTGGTCATGGAGGCTTTGAGGTCTGTTAATGAACGCTGGTGGTCGCTCACTAGACTGTCCAGCTTGACCTGTCAAATGAACACACAACTGTAAATAACACAATTCACACGCACAATTCACACACACACGCACACACACACACACACACACACACACACACACACACACCAAATTTAATTTGATAAGTGTTAAACTAAATGTAAATAAAATTGTTGAATTAAAAGAATCATTAGTGCCTTCCAGTTGTCCATCATGTCCATGTTCTCCTTTGTGGCCTGCTGCAGTCTCTGCTTGAGGTCGCTGATGTCCTGGTTTTGTTTGTCAACAGTGGCTTTGAGGAGCTCCGTCTCCAGTCGCAGGGCCGACAGCTCCACCTCGTTCCTCTCCTTCAGCTCGCTGCTCTCCTTGTGGTGTTCTCTCAACGCCGACCGCAGCTGCTCCCGGAGAAGGACCGTTTCCGTGTGGGTGCCTGACCCCACGGCCTCGGCAGCGTCTCCTCCTCCTCCTCCTCCTCCTCCTCCTCCGTTGGCATCCTGAGAGTCAGAGTCGGGACCGCGGAGTCTCGCCTGGAGGTCACTGACTTCCGCTCGTCGCAAGGCCAGCTCCTCCTCCAGCTGTATCACTCGGCTCTTCTCTTCAACCGTGGTTTGCTGTCAGGGGGAAGCAACAAGCTAGACAAGTCAATGACCGTGACACGATGAAAAGGTCATTGCCAACATGGGGAATGATAACATTACTGAAACTGAATGATAGCTTTTCCAGCAACAGGGTGAATCATTCACAACATGGTGACATCGGCGAAGCATCACACTGAGACCGAACGCTCACGTGCAGCATAAAGGCTCAAGCAGCAGAAAGACTGAGAAGCATTGAAGAGGAAACCTCCATAGTTAAAAGAACGAGTTGCACATTCTAAAAGCAGTAGCACATCTAAATGATTTGAGTGCAGTGAAAACCAATGAGAGGAGATGAGTAGGAAAGCAAGCCATTATTTGATTGTCTTTCTAAAAGCGGTCAAGCAAATATAGAAAAAGTCCTCAGCAAATATGAGTCAAAAAGTGACACACCACACAAAATCATTCACTAAGAAATGTTCACAGCCGATCATGAAGGAAGGAAGCCCTTTAATCAACAGTGCATAGATGTTAATCAAGACCATCAAGACAAACTATATGCTAGATTCCAGAAATGCTGACTGATTCTTTTTTGGGAAGTGACAGGTAATTTTCAATAAAGAACATTAATACAGCACGCAAGGATAGAGATGGTCAACCACATCTCAGATAATTCCCCAATTAAGAGGTTGTAATAACTTAGTAGAGGAGCAAAGCCAAGGACAAAGAAGTCCACTCTGTTTCACCTTGGTTCTCTTACCCAACCTCAAGGACACTGCATCGAGTCTGCGTCTTCCCTGTTGGCAAAAGTAGACCTTACAGTACATTTACCAAAAAAAACAAATCTATGCACTGTAGAAATGACTTGAGTAAAGCAATGCTAGCTTCTTTCCGGCATGGCTCTGCTGGTTATAGCAGCCCAAACGGAGACATCTCTTTAGCACTCTGCAGAGGGGAAACAGAGTGGGAGGAAGGCTGAGAGCCAAACCACCCACATGTCCTGTTAGATCAGCAGCCAATTATATGAGGGAATCTCTAGGCTGAGGAAGCCCTGTTTACATGAACAACGCCATGCTGAAAAGCAGGCAATTATGACTGTGTGTGATTCATTTGTGTGTGATTCATAATTTTAGATGTGTTCACTTGTGTGTGATTCATCATTTTAGATGTGCTCACTTGTGTGTGATTCATCATTTTGGATATGTTCACTTGTGTGTGATTCATCATTTTCAATGTGTTCACTTGTGTGTGATTTTTTCTTGTTTTGTTGTGCCAGAAGTCATTCAGATTCTACTGACACTGAATACAATTCCTTATTATTGTAGTAAAGTTGCCGAATAAATCTTCATCAAATAATGTCCAGCTGATGACGGGCCGTTTTGTTTCAGTGACAGACACAGGGGCAGCAGGTATGAGTGATGCCTAAGCAGCTCGAAACTTCACCAAAAATACATTTTAAAAAAAGACAACAAAACAAAAAAAAGCGAATGGCAAACGCTTCAGGCAAGGTCTCTAAGTCTAGCTCTACGGTTACCCTCTTGTCCTCTAATTCTTTCTGAAGCGACTCAGCTCTTGACTTTTCACGGAACAGACTTTGCTCGAGCTGCCGAATACGGGCATGCTCCAATTTGGTCTGAGTCTAAAGAGAGAGAGAAAGGGAAACAGGAAGAAAGAACACAGAGAAACTGTGCAGATCCAGTATAGAAGAAATGCTGACACAGACATACAAAAAAACAGTTCTGGAGGAAAGAGTTTCAACGGGAGAGAAACATGTAAAATAGTGGAATACTATCTGTCACCTATTCTATCTCAGCTGAGGAAGATTAGTATCACAAAAATGTTTGTAACACAGTTTAAAACGATTAATTAGACATTTTACGGGGAAAAAAACATTAATTTAGGAAACTTGAATATAAACAATCAAGTCCACTCTTCAGAACTTTAGAAATGTAGATCATGACTTTTCCTTTGATGAAAATATGCATCATCATCAAATCACAATAAAGCCAGAGTTACAATTTTTTAGCGAAATTGCTAAATTTCTAGAGGAAAGATAAGTACCTCCAAATCGCCTTTAGTAATTGATTCCTCCTCCACTCTGAACTGGAGATCCTCCACTCTCCTGTAATAACAACAGATGGCCACAAGGTGTCAGAAAAGAGGCAAACCTTGGTCAGCACTGTGTCAGGAGCATCTGTGACCTTGGCAAGGATTTATAACATTTATTCACATTTTCATTCGTTGATATTTCAGATTTCTGGTTTAGTCTGGGATAAATATAACCATTGCCCAAACAGTGTCAACCGTCATTTAGATATTCACTTATCTTATCTGGGTAAATTCATAAAAAAAAGTATATTGTAAAAAAGCAAAGCAACATAGAAGTGGAAAGTGTTTTGTACCTTTTCTCTTCTTCAAGCTGGTTAGCCAATTCAAATTTGTCTTTCTGAGTGCTGGTCAAAAGAGTTCGTACTTGCTGTAGGTTGTTTTCATTTTCTGCTGCATACTAGAGTCAGAAAACATTTGTTGAACATTCATATGTACATTCATAATATTTCATCACTGGATACACAGTATACTGTATGCAAATAAACATACCCATTCCAATAACCCTTACAATTACAAAACCTACCATCTCCGTTATTAATATTTGGACATTTCAAAGCAATGACAAACAGCTGACTTCCTTTATAAATATCTGTTTGTTTTGTTTAAACGTGGCAGATTATATGACGCTGACCAAGCACGGGAAACAATTTAGGGGTAAAAAAAAAAGGACTGCACAGGAAATGGTTAATGATCCTATAAACATTGGCAAAACATAAAGACAACATTTAATTAATAAATAAACAAAGTTTAAACAAACTAAAAATCTTTCATTATGTCAGCAGCACAGACCAAAACAAGGCCGTAGTAGAACTACCTCCTTGTGCGTCTGGCCCCTTCGTTCCCTCACCTGCAGATGCTGGGCCTTGAGAGCACCGAGCTCCTTCTCCACCTCACAGATGTGGCTGGTGGCCTTGGCAACCTCGGCCCGCTCCAGGTCCCTCTCGGCCAGCAGCTGCTCGATGTGCTGCTGCTTCTCCTTCAGGGCCTCCTGGAGGGCGGTGGTGCCCGAGATTTTACGGGCATAGCGCGATGACGTCTCTGTTAGCTATGGGTGGAGGAGGTGGAGGAGATGGAGGAGATGAAGGAGATGGAGGAGATGGAGGAGGAGATGGAGGAGGAGATGGAGGAGGTGAAGAGGTGGAGATGGAGGAGATGGAGGAGGTGAAGGAGGAGGAGATGGAGGAGGTGAAGAGGTGGAGATGGAGGAGATGGAGGAGGAGATGGAGGAGGTGGAAATGGAGGAGGTGAACATTGGGGAGGATAACGGATGTAGAAAGGAGGGGGGGAGCGGAGGCCGAGAGGTTCTTTATTGTATTGGGAATATTTATTTTTTTGCAAAATCTAGATACTACATCTCGGTGTCAAAATAAATTCTGAACATCATGTAACTATGTGGAGGAGGAAAGACGAGATCAGATTAGGTGGGTATGAGATCTAAGAGTTCATACCATGATGGCATGATTAAGCTGCATATAAAAATCACATATATGGATTTTCAAAGAATGGCTGAGCTGGGAATATGTGGAAGATATTTAACCAGGTCACACTGGGGATCCTGTACAGAGACATGAGGCAGATACTGGCACAGTGACAGCAGGGCAGATGTTCCTACATTTAACATCCAAGGTGTCTGTCTATAAGTCTGTATGAGTGTGAGAGAGAATGAGAGAGAGAGAGAGAGAGAGAGAGAGAGAGAAGAAAGAAAGACACCTTGTTGCCTTGCAGCCTAAAGGAGCCGTGTCTGCTTCAGGAAACATCAGGTAACCAGGGTATCCTAATTCAGGACGTCCTACATGTCCTAACTGATAACCAGGGTATCCTAATTCAGGACGTCCTACATGTCCTAACTGATACCTGGGGTACCCTAACTGGGTGTGTCTGCTTCAGGAACATCAGATAACCTATCTATTAGGGTCTCCTAATTCAGGGCGTGGGAAGCTGTGTCTGCTTCAGGAACATCACATAATTTAGGGTCTCCTAATTCAGGGCGTTCTCTTACCAGTCCGGTGCGACTGGGCCGCCCGCTCACTGAGGATGCCACGGAGCTGACGGAGCTGATGGAGGAGCTGCTGGGGCTGTGGGCCAGAGACGACACTCCCATGGCCATGCGCTTACTCTTCTTAGCCTTGGCAGGGCTGGTGGAGGGGAAGCCGATACGGATCACCTTGTGGATGGGAGCGAACAGGCCGAACTTAGGAGGGCACTGGAAGTACCTGGGTCGAGGGAAAAGGGGAAGAGAGAATATGAAGTGATGGACTTTCTAACTCTTAGCCATTCTGAAAAAGCAAGACTCTTTGCACTGCGAGGCACCTTGTATAAAATATTTGATCAAATTGCATTGTTTCATGATAAGAGTTAATTTCAAAGCCTGAAAACAGATATCGAGTTTAAGCAACTCCACATTTTACTGTGTAACACCTAATTGTAATTGCAATTGATTAGAAGTTTAAATCGACTCTATGTCGATTACTCTGTGTCGGTACTATTATCAATTATGTCAGTGACTGATACTTTGTGACACTTATCAAGTTAAAGTCATAACCCCTAATGCATATGCGTTGATTGGACAGTTTTTTTTAATCATGAAATTTAACTATCCTTTTGGTGCTAGTGTTTGCGAAAACCTTTTTAATAGCGTATAGAATAGAAGAGAGGAGAATGGGAGGTGTGTGTACCTTGTTCCAGCCACTGCACCATCGTTCTTCCCCAGAGGTTCATCCAGCTCCACACCACACCACTCGCCCTTGGCAAAGTCAGTCTCCCCCACATAGCGTACCACTCCTGTCTTAGTGCCTCCCACCTGACAACACACAGAGGAGGAACAACAGCCACAGCACATCCCAGTCATTACTCAGATAAACATAGCGACAGAACAAAAACACACAACACACAATAGAGCAGATGTGACTTGAAAAGAGTTAATTACACCAGTCTCGAAATAATTCTAGATAGTATAATAGTGGGACTAATGACTAAGACCGTGAAGGCACTGATCAGCGGCATAGTGACTTCATATGTGTGTCCCTAGCTGTGCCATTGAGGGACATCCAGCTGTCCACAGTCATCAGACGAGCATCCTGGTGTCATAAGGTTAGGATCTCACATTTGACAACGTCCTAATGCTGATGTGTAATCATGCATGACCGGAAAAGCTGCTCTGACCTACATTTCTGCGCATGAAAAGAGGTCACGGCCAGTTAGGCTAGTTACATACGACAGGCTGTGAGACACGGCAGGTTGGGAGGCTTGAATTTAAACACAGTGACAGAGAGACGACAGGGTTGAACACAAGAGACTCCCCTCACCAACACATGAACGACATCAGTCAAAACTCAGTGGTCTGAATGTAAAAAAATTATTCTTAGGAACGGTTAGGTGCCATTCCCAAGTTGTCACAGTGACAAGGCGGGAACACTGGGTACCACCCAGCAGGGCTCGTCAGGGAGTTTCACCCAGTGCTCCTAATCAGTGTTATTGTTTACACCTGTGTTTTGGTTTTGTGTATTTAAGCCCCAGTCATTGTTTGCTTATGTTCTGTCAAACTGTTGTCAGTATATGGTGTAAGCTTACCACCAGTACAAGTGATAATTACATTAATTTACCTGTAAATCTGTCTCTATTCATTTCTTGTTCATATTATATCATGAGAAATCATCTGCACTTGTGTCCATATCCCACACCTACAACCCTGATACAAGTAGTTCCTATGGTGGCCCTTAAAGGCTAAACGCACTGCAACTTAAGAAAACACATGCAAATGGACAAAACACAAACAAATAAAGAGAACATCTACATCAATTTGGAAAACACATGCGCAGCATTTAGAAAACACGCTGCAAATTCAGACAACACAACACATTACAGAAACGCTCTGCAAAAACAAAAACACAACACATTACAGAAATGCGCTGCAAATCCAGACTTTTGATTGTGTTTTGTCTATTTGCATATGTTTTCTAAAGTTGCAGTGTGTTGGCCTCTCAGGGCCACTATAAGTTCCGCTACCAAGCTAATAATATGTAGGAAAGGTTACTTACTAACTTACTGTAGGAGAGCTGTTTAATTTATTACGTTGGCAGTGTCAGTTATACATTAAACTTGGTATTCAATGGTAAGCTATCTAACGGTTTGCATTTGTGCAAGCTACCTTGACAAACGGTATTAATGTTAACGGTTAAAATACACTGTTATTATATTCTGTTAAATCTTGATTTTTCTCTGAATAAATGATGAGAAGTGATATGAACACACATTACGTCATTCAAAAGGGTCATTCTTAACAATGACATCATCCAAATAAGGCCTAGTTGTACATAACCGGCTGCAACTGTGTGACGCGGCTTCCTTCTCTACAGCAAAACCTGAAACCCTGTGAGGATGCTGTGTACACTTTCAGAGACAGCCATATTGATTGCACTTCTCTTGCTGTGACATCTTGTTAGCAAAACGTTCTTTCATGGCGGTATAATGGAAAATGGCGAAAGACATGCTTTCCAGCTACAACTTCTAGAATTCAGTGAAAACAACAGAGTAGTATAGGCTAAGGAGAAGGAAATGTCAGGGACAAGAAGGAATTGGGTGAACAATAAGTCTTTGTTTACTCTTCTGAGGCTGTGTGACTCATGACTACACGTCATATCTGCTCTCGAATGACACTGGAAAACAGGGATCTTGTCTATGTCTCTTATTTATGCAGCCAAATATTTGGATCAGCAAAATGCATAAATTAAAGAAGTTGAACATCTCATTCTAACAGTTATGTAGTAGTTTCTGTTGCAGAATTACTGTGCATACTACTATTCTTAATTTATGTACATGTAAAGAGACTTACATAAATGTACCTCCTAATTTAGATTGCATTTACAACTTATGTGTACATTTTCCTTATTAGGCTATTACTTAGAGCAAAAAAAAACAACCAAAAACGTGGTCTAGTAGGGTGCCAAACATGATATTTACAAAGGTGTTTGCAACTGGGAAATGTTAATACAATTTTAAAATGAATAATCACGCCTGAGAAGTTACCACAAACATATTTACAAAAAGTGAATCTGTAAAAACAGTTTCTTGAATTCTTTTGGCACATATGGCAAGCACATGCATGGGAAATAGTTCTGTCCAAGAATTCTCAACATCCTCTCTGCCACTTCCTGTCTATGAGAACTATGGGTCTTCAGCAGTTTAACACTGACACATTTATCACTCGTGACAATTTTGCAGCGGTCACCAAAAACACACTTGAAGAACGTCCACAGTAGTACCAGTGACGGTCTGTCAACGCTAACTCCGTTTCCTGACACCTATGAAAGGTGAAATAACCAGCTCTAAATCAAAGAGAAACACAAAATCTGCAGATACAGCTATTGTCAAAACAAATTCCAAAACAACTGAAACAAAGCCGTATCAATCTAAACCGGCCTTGAAACACCATGCCTAAACAACTGTGGACAAAGACTAGGGAGAAATAATGAGAAGCTGTAAGAAACGACAGGAGAGTGAGACGTTTGCTATTCTAGTCAGCATGATAGCATAGTGCCTCACCATGGCCCGTCAGCATAAGCTGCATCTTGGCTTCTACTTCATCTCCCTTTAACTCCCTGTTCATCAAGAAGAGATTGACTCAGAAGTAGCGAAGACAGATAAAGCAGCAGCTTTACTAGCTTGACAATTAGTCTAAGGATATTATGGATAGGATTTCAACAAGGAGACATAGTGTTTGTGAGTCAGTAGCACAGATTTTAAACATCTTATGGGCAGCCCCCACTTTCAGTATATGACGTCATATTGAGGTTGTTAGCTATGTTAATGGACTGAATCTGTTGCTTGCTTTGCAAGCCTTTGAGATGCCTCCTAACATCCAGCTGTGTGTACACTTCCTGCATGCCTGTAATGAATCACTAGTAACACAGGGACGTTTTAGTAGCATGCCCCTGTTCCGACTAAACCTTCTACTTCCTGTTTCTATGAGCCATATGAGTAAACTAACGCTATTACAAGCACAGATGTAATAGTAGATCATATAGGCCTACTGTCATGCATGCTATTTGCTAGGCTATACAGAGTTCAAGTTTTCTGTAATATTTTCATTTGTTTCCTTATAGGTGCAGTGCACTAGTCACTGGAGGAGGTTCTGTTTGGAGTCAAGATGGAAAAACCAATAGGCCTACTGAGAGAATGAGTTAGCGTTCAGTTAAAATGACATTGAGAAGTCCTTGATGTTAAGCAGCACAGACAGGGAAATAAGATACTGGGGAACAGCGGTGGGAATACTCAAGGAGAAGAAAAGAATCCTCCTAATGGGGTATAACAAGACGGCCGTCATGGCAGAAAGGTTTACAACATATTCCCTGACACTCAACCACTAAAGTCTCTCATTATGCACTCTGATATGTTCTGTTGTGTTGGGTTAAACGCTACGAAATTATAACAAAGTTCTCTTTATCATGCCATCACACTAAAAATGTAAGAAAAGGCTAATGCCTAGCGGTCATAAAAACCTATTGGAAATATCTGTGACACTCATTTAAAACAGGACACAGGACAATGCCCATGTTAGCTCAGCCGGATCTAATTACATGGACCAAAAGCACCACAGTCATTTGCGAAGATAATTGTGTCTATTTTTCCAAAAGAAGAAGCACTTTCTCGTTTTAAAAAAAAACCCTACAACATCCATCTGGTTCTTACAGTGTGTTATGAGGGATTTCCTCTCAAGGCAAATAGACACATCTCTGGTTTCTTAGCATTTCTTAGCACTTAGCATGGCCTTAGCCCCACGGTGATACAATCCTCCTTATAAGACAATAGGGGAGAGGATGCTGATGGCCCTTGTCAGTGTCTAGACCCAGATTTCATTATGCCTTTAGAGCAGCCTCCTAACCTCAGGGACGAAACAGCTTCATACTAAGACTTACTCCATGCCAACTAACCGCCCAGTAGAAACTACCGCAGGGTCAACAATAAAGCACTCTGAGTTAGAATCCTCATTAGGTCACACCTTTGGACCTTGAATTAAAACACTGCTGCATGACTCATGATGCCTTGTGGTGAGGCAGGGATGGAGAGTCTATGACAGAGGAAAACATTCCCTCAGTCTGGACCAAAGCATACGTTAACTTCATAAGGAACTTTTAGTGAACACAGTGAGTACTGCTGCCGAGTGCTGAACCTTCAGGTGGACTCAGCGGGGGAAAGAAAATAATTTAGTGAACTGGATAAGTGAAAGGTCAAAACAAAACGCCTTATGTAGGGGACAAGTAAAAATGCGAAGAGTCGAATTTATGGGACGGTTTTAAGTAAGAGAGATGCTTAGGAAATGGATTAGACCGGATCAATGTGTCAATGGTAGTCTCTCTCCTCTGCAGAATGCTGACAGTAATCCAATGTGATTTACAATACTGACCAGTGGAGAGGCTTTTAGTGCTATTCCACAGTAAATGGAAAGCCATTTGACCCCAAGCTAATCAGTGTGTGGAGAGTACGCTACAATATATGGTATTAGTTTGGTTTGAACATGTTTGAAATAACGTTTACTGCATACTACAAGCAAATTTAAGCTTTTAATTGCATGTTATGATGGTATAAAGTTACCAGAAACCATGAGATTTCATGAGACCATGAAATTAATTGACCCCACCCACCCCCCCCACCCCCCGTCCCCATTCCCCTCCCTCTCTCTCCCTCTCACTCTCTCTCTCTTGGTTTGCCAAACTCTCCTGCCATGGGCACATACTCACCAAGACCCGGTCTCCAACTCTGAGGTCCTTATCCCCACCTTTCTTAACCGAGCCGCTGTCGGACATGTTTGAGCCGGACTCGTTGCCCGTCTTCACGGCGCTGTTCAGGATGCCCTCTCGGAGCGGCACCACCACCCGCTGCCCAGCAGGGGCAGCACTGCCGCCATGTAACGTCAGGTTCTGAGCCGTCAAAGAATCGGAGGTGTCCGTGCCATCCCCTACCGGTTGGCGGGTGAGCTTGGAGGGACGTGTGAAGATACCTTGGAGGGCCTGGCACTCGAAGTAGCGCACGCCGCCCACCGAACCGTCGTTTTTGCCCAGCAGGTCGTTAAGCACCACCCCTGCCCATTGTCCCGGCGCAAACTGCGTCTCGCCCAGGTAAGAGATCACTCCGGGCTTCACGCCGTTCACCCACACACGCTCCCCCACTACGAAATCCCCCGCGACGTCATCGCCCACCTCTGACATTTTGGAGCTGGACTTGTCAGAGGCATTGCTGGGTGTTGGTGTTGTGGGCTTGTGGGGAGAGTCTGTGGAGCCAGAATACAAAAATAAAAAAAGATTTGTTAATTACAATCACTTTCTCATTCAGTTGTAGACCACCACTAACAATCAGGGCAGAGGTGTTAAATTTGAGAGAACCACAACTGCTAATGAATCATGTATACATTTTTGAGCTAGATAAGAATGCAGGTTACGATCAAATCACAAAGGAAATAGTTTTTGCATAGTGAAAATCTACCCATTTACACCAAACCTGCGGTCCTTCTTATCCTCAGTCTGAAACAGTCTCACTGTCACCTACCCATCCACTTTCAACATGCACCGCTACAGTGATATTAGCTGCTTACAGCATCCGGCTCAACAGTGAAGTGAATGTGAGGTTAGGCATTACTCCAGTTGCTATTGAAAAGTGGGTCAGAGCCACTGGTGATTACCCCTGTGAACTAGCAGAGACAATGCTGCTAGGACGAGTGCTATCCCTTCCAACTCCTCCGTAGGAAAACGGAGCGGCGAACCATGCGACCGTACTGGTACAGTACTAATGCTGCACTGACCTGCATGTCTGAGTGTATGTATGGGTGTGTATGTGTGTGAGTGTGTTTGTGTGTGTGTGTGTGTGTGTGTGTGTGTGAGTGTGAGTGTGGGCACGGTCGGTGCCAGGATTGTATCCCTGACACCCTATGTATGGGGGAGGGGTCACATTGACTTCTTTATGCCCCAATTGCTCCCATATGTTATTGGCTTGAGACTGACAGACAGAGATGAGCATGTATTATTTTAGTAAACATTTTAGTAAATATTTTATTTATGTCATGCCACATGACAGTGATAAAAAAAGGTTATTGGTCATTCATTCAATTCCAATTAAAATGTTAATTGAATCTCATTTAAATTAACCTTAACCAGAGCACAAGGACTCTGAAAAGAGAATGTTTCCTTATGCATTATACAAACATTCTACAGAGATTATTTAGCAATGGTCAGTTCTGCTGTGGCCTTGGCACATCCGTTTAGGCCTCTGCAGAAAGCCTCTCTCAGCCCCTATATTCTCTCTCTCACCATGACTAATGTGTGTTTACAAAAGCTTTAGAAGTCTAAAGTTGAATATCTCTGACTGCCTTTGGTGCCTTATTTATTACTGCATGATCTGGGAGTCATTAAAATGTTGTTAACCAGAGGCCCTGAAGATTCATAGTGATCGTGAAACAACGGGCAGTTGGAAAGGAGTGAGACACTATTAACTAGACAAAGCTTTGCACATCTGCCACTACCATAGGCTGGGTCATAAAAAAGATCTCAAGTGTGTTTTCAGTGCTGGAGTGTTTGTTCGTGTGTGCTAGTGTGTGTGTGTGTGTGTGTGTGTGTGCGTGTGTGTGTGTGCTAGTGTGTGTGTGTGTGTGTGTGTGTGTGTGTGTGTGTGTGTGTTTCATATACAGTAGCAGGTGTTGAGGTGTTAGTTCTGAGGTTATCTGCGTGCGCTGGTGTGTATGTTACTGTGTCTGTGTGTATGTGCGGATGTGTGTATGTGTATATGATAGATGAATGTATGGAAAGCCTGTACTGTACAGCATGTGAATGGACTCTATCAAGAGAAGCCTTTTTTTAAACCTGTGACACACACCATGGCAGCTAGCCACGTCGCGTAGCCACCATTCAAAGGGCTAAACAAGTGGGCTCTGGCTACAGACTCCAGCTATCCCAAGTCCCCCCTACCCCTCCCCACTCCCAGGGTTGCTGGGGCAACGAGGGACTGTGGGCAAAACGAGCCGAGGCAGAAGGAAGAGCTAGAACACAGGCCTCACTTTCACTATTGTGCCTGGCCACCTCCCACCACCATCTGAATCCCACCATTCACCAGACCCTGGCACAATGACCCCCGCACTCCCGGTCACCCCCGTCTCTCTCTCTCTCTCCGTCTTTCCTCTTCACCATACTCTCCTTTCCTGTCGTTTTTTACTCTTATCATTCCTGATTTTCTTTTTTGTTTTAAAGCCGTCGCCCTTCCCCCTCCCTCTCCAAGCCTCTGTGTCTTACAACCTTCAACTTTGCCGTGACATGCAGCGCAGGACCTACTAGACTAGACAGCCTAGTCCTGTTGTTTTTCCCCCAACACCCTATGGTGGCTAGCTAGCTGGAGACACGCGGGTGTCACAATTCGTTTCACTGACACGGGAACGGAGCCACAGACGGAGACTGGGCTGAGCTGCAGGCGCCTTTGCAAAGTAAAATCCTCTCCCCATTCTAAAGACGCTTTGCAACGTCAAATCATCTCCCCTTCCTAAAGACGCTTTACTATGTAAAAACATCTCGACTTTCTAAAGACGCTTTGCTACATAAAAACATCTCCCCTTTCTAAAGACGCTTTGCTACATAAAAACATCTCCCCTTTCTAAAGACGCTTTGCTACGTAAAAACATCTCCCCTTTCTAAAGACGCTTTGTTCCAACAAATATATTATATATATATATATATATATATATATATCTTAATATAGAAAGGTCGAATGATACAACCCTAGTAATTAAAATGGAACTAAAAGGATAAGAATCCATCCATCCATCCATCCATTAGCTATACCGCTTACCCTATGCAGGGTCGCGGGGGGGTTGGAGCCTATCCCAGCCAACACAGGGCGAGAGGCGGGGTACACCCTGGACAGATCGCCAGTCTATCACAGGGCTACAGATAAGAATAAGATAAAAAAAATATACAAGTCACTGTATACAAATGACATCATCTGACAGCCTCCAAAACCAAAGCGCTTAAGAACTATACCATAAGGTTACAACATCCAGCCTCTAAATAGCAGCCATATACCCAGGCTCAAAGCACTGCCACAGTGACTGACTCTCACAACTTCACTTCCTGTCATTTTATTTTCCTCCCCTCTTTCCCTCTCACAGCATTCCTCAGTCAGTTTCAACCGTGACATAGCTCCACCTACCCTGGACACAGCGCAAGACCAAATAAGTCAACTGAAGAAACAGACAAAAAAAAGCCCTTTTTGACATCTTCAACATTGCTGGAAAGTCTCCACCCAGCTCCGTTAGGTGCAGCACCCATCGACTTGGCAAAGCATTACTAGCAGTGACTGCCTTTTGACACAGCCCTAAAGCAGCTAGTTAATGAGTGTCGTCCCACAGACAGAGAATGACCTCCAGCTTGGCTCCTATGTGTAGGCTGATGCAGATGGGAGTCTGGCTGTAATGAACCAGAAACAGAAGCCAGTGTAACACATACTAGTCAAGTAACTGACACCTCGATTGTAGCCCTTAGGGAAAAGAGGCCTGCGACAATGCACGCGGAAAACCAAAGGAAATAAAATAGTTTGTTTGTGTGGAGGTGAAGAGTTTTGTCAGTTATTAAAAGAAGATATTTATTTGTATCTCTTGTGCACCATAAATCTGTTTGTCTTTGTCAGCAAATTAAAAACAATATTTTATGGCAATTTTTTTCAAACAAAACATAGCTAAAAGTGCAATAATGGATACCTAGTTTGATCGGCCAGTGCCTGTAACTGTGAGTATCCCATAATTGCAAAAGAAGGAGAATAGGGCTCTTTCAAAGATATCATGACCGATAGCGCTAATAACTTTCTGTCCTGAGGGTTTGAAGGAGTCAAGTGACTTACTGTCTTTCTGGCAGACGGGTACTGAGACTGGCCCACTGGAATTCCGTCCCACTGGACTGGAGTGTTTCGGCCCCCTGCCAGGGATCTTCAGTCCACTGGACTTCAGCATGTTCATCATGGGAAAGCACCGGGAAATGGACTGGAGGAGCTCAACTCGACTGATAAAGGCTTGTGGTGGAGGCACTAGAACTGGGTAAGGAGGCGTGCTCCCTCCATTTCAGCTGTGAAGAAAACAAAAAATGTCAGACTGTAAATAAGTGGTGAGGGTGGTGATATGTGAATGGCGAAATAAATGTACACGCCTTTGTAAAGATACCAACTCTGGTCTCCTTGTTGTAAACATAACTCTAAATATACAGATGGACTCTGTTTAGATATGTAATGGTTCACTTAGATCTAAGCACTTCATCATTAATCACGTGTAGAATGTACCTTGACATCGTTTGGCTGTATGGCAATGTACTTTTACATGCTATTAAGGATTTGGTACACTGCCATGCTAAAGCAAATGTCAATGTTCCCCCTGGCCTGTAGCCTCTAGACACTTTTACAATGTACCACATCTACCTATCAGCTGTCTATTGTTAACACTCGGTGCATGATCTGGACTACAAACCGTATTATATGTGTCATTCATGATGACATTAATGTTACCTCTATTATTTAGCATGTTTCAATAGAAGTCTGCCAGCCGCATTAATAAAAGGGGATTATCTATTAGACGATTGCCTGGGCTAAATGGTGAGCTAATAATGCAACTTCAGCATCTTTAATACAGATTGTCCTATAATTTAACATCTTGCATATATTGCAACATCAAATTAGATTCAATCGTTCATTACGAAAAGCTCGAGCAAGAACGCAGGCTAACGTTAATGCGCACCTCAACAATGTGCACAGCACAACCTAAATTTGCTCTATTGTTGTAGCCACTGCAGCGATGTGGTCTAGACTCCTATTCACTTCAACCCGGAATCTGTACTAGAGGAAGGCACTTAATAAAAAAGAGACCACTCACCTTTCAATATAAAAATTCAAGCGTATAGTCTATTCGATTGCCGGTAAACTTTGTATAATCCTGCTGCTGAAACGTGTCCACAGCTCCTTTGATTTATCAGAGGCTTGCCACTCCCTACACAACCTACCCCCACACAGGGATGCAAATATGGATGCTGAGCATAGGGTGAAAGGCGAGAGTAAATGGATGCGAACCGCAGTGTATCACCGCTTGACATGAGATCGCATGCCGGTTAATTTTGAGGATGTGCCTGCTTAAAATGTGTTGCCTTAATCGTGATGATATGAATCAAAGAGAATACAGCAATGCCACGTAGGTTGTTGAGTCGATGCGCTGCTTTGCCTTTCGATGGGTCGCAGCATCAGCAACACTTGAGTATTGAGTATTTTCAATGGCCAAACACAATATTGCAAAATCCCTTAAACCAGGCTCTTGTTCAGTTGTTCCCGGCGTAGGGCACGTTTTTTTCTCCCTCTCTCTCCTTGCCTATCTTTGCTGCTGTCGGAGTGTTGGTATCAAGCAGTCACATGGAGCTAGTGTAGTTTCCCAGGCATTAGCACAACCCACTGGATGTACCGAACAAAGACGAACCAAGGAAGTGAGGGGCACAAAAAAAACTAAACAAGATACCGACCAACTTTGAGCATGCATCAATTTCTGTAAGGTTGTTGTTCTGCTTATGTTATATTACAAATAATATTGTTCGATAGCCCAATATAAAAATATGATATCAGCTGGTTTAGTAGGTTAATCCATAGCCTTCCAGGCTTACAAGTTATTGGAAAACTATTGATCCCAATTTAGCCTACAAAATGGCTTCATGATTATTGGTATTATATTAAATGGAGGAAAAACGCATTGAATGCCCTCTGTAATTGTACATATGATTTCGCCTTGATATCAGAATAAGGCAATGTGTCGCAACTGGCAAGTGACGCTAATGGGTCCGAGAATATGGCTGTAAAACACATCTGTGCTACGCCTTCGGAATGTACAACTGTACGAGATTTCAGGCATTCAGGAATGTATCCGTTTAGTCTTATAGCGGAAGAGGATGTGCTACAATCTTTCCATAAGGGATTGGAAGCAGCAAGAGGAAGTGCATTCTTTCTGTAGGGGGAGGCATGGCACGAGGGTTTCAAGGTTTAAGGACTTTCCTGAGTTGTCTAAAAATTTCAGTGAAGCCTGGAAAATGTGTTGGTTGTCTTTTTAGATGCTGTAAATCCCCACCTTACATTGCAGACAACAGTATGAATCGTTATACAAAGTGGGAAAGCATCTTACTCTTATTTTCTACAACTTTTAACCATGCAGGCCCCATCAGTAACCATGGGCACAATCAGTAATTTCAAATATACGCATGCTTAGAACAAAAAAGTACACACTTTCCAAAATCTGTTTGCGTATTTCCTTTTTAAGAGGTTTATAATTATCTGCACAAGGATTTCCTTTCATGTTGTTTTACTGAATCATGTTCAAATAAAAGACTCAGTTCAGACTGTCTGGAAAGTCAATTTACAGTTGGTTGTAATTAAACAACTGTTATAACAAGGCCTTTCAATTACAACAACAAAAATACATAAACTTACCATGTACATTCTCTTTAACGTTTAAAGGTTCTCATATTTTGTGAAGAGTACTGGCAACACTTCGCTTTATTCAACTCTTTAGAACAATTGCACCACCTATTGGCACATTTCAGATTACAGAATGACTAAAAATATAATTAAACCGTTGTTAAAAGTTCAAATTTCCTTTTGTAAAACATTTAAATGTTACAGCATTACAAGCTAGAAAATAAAAATATGTTTTGTTATCTTTTTTATGACCCTGAGCAATAGGGATTGTTGACAGTGTATCTCACAAAATATACCAACAAATGAATGAATGCATCCCAAGTTTCTTAACATTGATGTATGATCTGACAATACTCTTTTGGGGGTTGTAGGATGGCTCATGGTCAAATTTGGCGGTTGAGATTAAAAAAGGCATTGAACAAGCATGATAAGAATATAATGAGGGTACATTTTAAGAATTTATTGTATCAATGAAAAACATATTTCAAAACAATATGTTCACAAGGGATTTGTTTTGTATCATAACTTCCAGGCCAGTAATCAACACATTTTCCCCCTAAAAAATAAAAATGTGTGAATTTCTCCTTTCTGCTTAACAAAAAAAGTCTTCATTCTACTAAGGAAAAAGTCACTGACTAGAAAATCTTATTACAAATTATTCTAAATGAAGGTTACCAATTGCTTGACAACTGAACATTTGAATAGCAGAGATGCTTAAAATACATCAATATAAAGTTAAGATCAAAATTACAGTAAAAAAGTTTAGACATTAGGGACTAAGCATACACATAATTTAAATACTCTAGCATCAATAACAAATAATATTTCATAAAATCTCCATGGTTTCCTGTATTACTATATTACATTACTTTCAATATAGCGTTTTAATTCTAATACTGTTGGGTAAAATGTGTTATTTTGAATACTGTTACAAATACACATCTTAATGCACCTGTCAGTAAAACAACAAAGACTTTAACAGCACATGAATCCAAAGACATTGTAAGAAACATTCCTTATAATGTACACTCTTTAAGACAATAACATTCAGCATCACAGACAAAATGATTCCACCCTGTCACTGTAAAAGTGGTCCACCTTTTGATAATAGGGAATAACAATAGGTTATATTCTATGCACTCCGCTTCTGAGTTGGCGGTTAAAACAGATTTCTATTTTAAGCGATTCTACTTACATTTATTTAAGCTGCATTTTAATGTCAAACACATCATCTTTTTTATATAAGACATATTTAACTTTATGTATGATGTCTCAATGCTTCAGTTCAGTGCTCTAACAGGTTGTTCTCTGTACGGTTGCTGTCTCTTAAAGGGATGTCTGTTTTAGCCCTGAGAAACACCTTGCAGCCCTAATAGATACTTACCATGAAAATAAGCAAAGCAAATCTATGAGGTGGAGTTTCAGCATTTGATTTATTTGTCGTTAATGTTTTTTTTTTTCGACAGGAGAGTATGGTCAAAGTCGGTGAACGGGCAGGGAGGCCTTGTCTCTGTGCTATGATTGAAGCTCCTCTCGTCTCTGTGCTATGATTGAAGCTCCTCTCGTCTGTGTGCTATGTTTGAAGCTCCAAGAGAAGATTTTTATTCTTTGACCTGTTTTCTTCCTCCACTGCCTTGTGAACATCCTGCAAGTTCTGAAGGACATCGAACAACCTGGAGACACTATCAAGCTTCTTCTTATCTGAGAGAAGGAAATGAAAGAACAAATAATAAATACATGGTATAGCCTCGTCAATCAGAATAGGACTAGAGACAATCCCAAATGGTACAAAAAAGATAATGCCATTTATACTATTGTTTATCTTGTGATCTGATTAGTCTGGCCTCTTTGAATATTTGGATCTTACCTACAACTGCATAATTAGTTTTTCTGAAATGATTTATGAAGTAACATGTACGCTAAAACGGTATGTTTAAAACAGTTAGCCTATGAAATGTAAATAAGAACCACTACTGCCTTAGTACCCACCCTCTAAGGATTTAGTCTCTTCTTGTTCCTGCTGTTTGATAATCTCAGTGTATTTTGCCCTGGATGAAAAGAGCAATTGGAGGTAAAAACAAAACGAAATACTGTACATTAAAAATAAAGATAAAGTTTCAACTTAACAATTTTTAAAAACAAGACAGCCCAATGTTTCTGTTCACAGCTTGATTATCTGGGTTGATGAGGGTAAGGGTAAAGGTGTACCTCATAGCTTGTTGGACTCCAACGAGGTGTCTGTAGATGAGCTGGGACTCTAAGTCGGGGTCGAGAGGGTCATACCACTCCTGCAACGTCACCCCGTGTTTGGTTTTGTCACATCCTGGGTCTAGGATGAGACACACTATTGTTACAGATTATATATAAAACAAATAAGAGCCCCCCCAAAACAGCATCATACTCCATCACCCCCCACGCCCCCACTGAAATGTTAAACCCTGCCAAATCATTTAACGTTGAAGTTAACAGTGTGTAACATTGTAAACAGGGCCATATTATGCAAATTTTCAGGTTCATACCTTTATTTAGGAGTTCTACTAGAATAGGTTTACAAGTTTTCTCCAAACTGCCTGGATCTGCAGCACCTCTATTCGCCCTCTGTCTGAAACGCTCCGTTTTAGCTCCTGTCTCTTTAAGGCCCCCCCTCCTGACGAGCCTAGTCTGCTCTGATTGGTCAGCTGGCCAAACAAAGGGATTTTGCCTTTACGCTTACCAAGACAGCGTTTTCTCGACATGGCGAAACCACCTTGCCTCCGCTCTGACTGGCTCTGTTTGAGGGCGTGCCAAATATTATTCAAATGTGTGACTTTGTGATGTAGATAAGTTACGGAAGAAAACACCGGACTACAAACGAGGCATTTCAGTCAGTTCAGGAGCAGTGTTTTCTGTGAGAGAGAGTAGCTCCCTTTGGCGTGGACTATGGGCTTTGTAACTTTTACAGACCTTTCACATGCACAAAAAGCTATATAACATACTAAAGGAAAGGGAAAACCCCAGAAAGCATTGTAGGACCCCGTTAACAGTGGTCATCCTGCAGTACCTGCTTTGTCCTTCTGGTGGCAGCAGCTCCAACGGTCCCCCTTATGAATGCCTGGGTGGTAGGTGCTCATTGTGTCAATGTTGTGACTGCAGGCTTTCCTCAGAGCCGACAGCCACTGGTTCAGCTCGTTCACACTCTACACATGGAGAGAAATCAAGACCACACTTCAAAAATAATATCTTATGACAATTTCGTCATCTTCTGACAGACAGGCCTTGTTCAACTAGTAAAGTTGAATGTCTGTGAATGTGTCTGCATCTACGTTTGTGCGTGTGTGTTTGAATGTCTGTGAATGTGTCCGTGCGTGTATGTTTGTGTGCGCGTGAGTGTGTGTGTCTATGAAGATAGAATGTAAAAGAAAAAGGTCATGTGTCCCATCTGACCTTACAGTCCAAGTATAGGGTCTCCATCTGTCCGTTGTCTTCACTCGAGATGATCTGCATGACATTAGCACTTCCAAAACTCTTCTCCTCCACTTTCTCCACCGCTCGGATCTTGGGCAGGGAGATAAACGAGTTCTTCTGCAGAGGTAAGAATCAAAAGGCATTTAAAGAAGGGGAACATTAAATGAAGAAATCAAACAAGGAAGTGAACAAGCATGAAATCTTATGGATGAAAGGAATTGTGGAATTGCTTAATTCAAACTGGGAACTGTTGTACATTCAGGTTTGATTTGAACAGTAATAATAATAACTAGTACTACAACATAAAAAGCAAAGACCGTTTTCCCTCAGAAAGAGACCTTAGAGTGCTGTGTCCGACAGTAGGACAGTGTGTCTTTGCTGAGCATGACGTAGTACTTCTTGAAGGGAGACGCCATTAACATGCACTTGTCTTTAGTTCTGTGGAGCAGGAGAAAGCCTTCTTTTTCCATTGAGCCACACTGGAGGCTCATCCTCTCCTGCAGACCCAGACCTGACACACACACACACACACACACACACACACACACACACACACAAATACACACACACACACACACACACACACACACACACAAATACACACACACACACACATGCACACACACAAACACTGTTAAAAATCTCTAGTAAGCAAGCATGTCTGTGTGTGTGTGTGTGTGTGTGTGTGTGTGTGTGTGTGTGTGTGTGTGTGTGTGTGTG
>JAVQIZ010061553.1:0-24263 GCA_036023535.2 Galaxias brevipinnis
TATAGACCACCCTACCTATCTCTCGTTGTTAGTGTGTGTGTGTGTGTGTGTGTGTGTGTGTGTGTGTGTGTGTGTGTGTGTGTGTGTGTGTGTGTGTGTGTGTGTGTGTGTGTGTGCGTGCGCACTTGCGGTCTATTGATTTCTTATTTTAGGGGTTTGTGTCTCTGTCAGCTCTCTTTTTCCTTCCCCTCTCTCACTTTCTCTCTTACTTACTTCATTTTTGGGTCGCTCTCTCATCTG
Organism: Galaxias brevipinnis; assembly: GCA_036023535.2. Lineage (NCBI taxonomy): Eukaryota > Metazoa > Chordata > Actinopteri > Galaxiiformes > Galaxiidae > Galaxias > Galaxias brevipinnis. Next base: position 241 of record JAVQIZ010061553.1, read on the forward strand.
ACAGTCTGAGGAATGCCCTGAATGTCCTTATCTTTGCCCATGCAAACATGCAGCAAGCCAGCAGAGGCTGAATTCCTCTCATATTACAGCACGATCACACGCTGGCATCTAAGGAGCCCAAAATGGCTCCTTCCTAGCACAGTTGAACCCCCTTAAGGAATATCCAAAACCCTCTTAACCACAGAGCAACCTCTCCCTAAGGTACAGCCCTTATAAAGAGTATTAGTCATTCAAAAGGGGTTTGAAAGAGCTGCTCATTTGGCTAGTTTGGTGGCCAACAAACGCCTGCAGTTTAGCTTAGATTTAGCTTAAGATGCGTACTTGGGGTAAAGCTGCACATAGAATGCATGCAATAAGGGATGGGTAAGATACCAAGAGGGTGCTAGGTGTACAAGAATTTTCATGAGTTTGGAGTGAAGAAATTTTCATTTTCTTTTCACACCAAAGACTTCGATATAGTGGGAATGCAGAGGGTGGGGGTGGGACAGCCATCTTAGACCTAACAGGAATCATCTGCTTGCCAGCCCGGACCATGTCCTCCCTCAGCAGACACACACACACACACACACACACACACACTAGCCTCTGTTCCAGACTTCTACATATTGGCTTGAGAGCCTGAGGACCGCTGACAGTAAAAGTCTGGATGACGGAGGTGGAGACACCAAACCTCCTGTCGAGTTTGAATGAACAAGATTCAGAGGGATGGCTACACGAGGCCACCACTACACATCCTTTACTCTCTCACAGCCAAACCCACCATTCTTGATCACACAATAGTTTGCCTGCCACACACACACACATACACAGGGTCACTTTCACTTTGAGCATCAAATCATAATGCCAAACACAAAGGGGAAAAAAAACTTTCCTGACACTACGCGCTGGACACTTAATGACCGTATTACCACTGAATTCATTTGCGTAGATGTGGCGTTAGTTCATCCGCTTTAACAAGCTATTGTCAAGCTATCGCGAGGCCTCTGCGAAGGAGGCGCAGTGCAACATGGCTGAACGTCAGAGGGAGCCTCTATCTATTATTCAGTCCACAGATGATGTTCATTGCTGGAGTTCACTGGGTGGGACGAGGGGGAAAGGGATTTCTCTCGCCTGTCCTTCACATGGTACGGCTCTCCTATGCCCCACTGTCACGCTGCGGCTGGGTGTCAATTCACCATGGGGCTAACATCAGCTCACACCCAATCATTTATGAGAGGCCTCTTCACATAACGTCAGCGTGTTATTTTCCTCTTTTAAATTAGGACCTTGTCAATAGTTTGCCTCTTTGGTTTATGTATATCTTGTTCAACATGGATCAACTTGCTATTTGGCACGTAGAAAAAGATTGAATGTTTATTTTAAGAGCAGAATGCATTGCAGACTTACATGTTTTCTTTACAGTATATATAACCTACAGTCCCCCCAGTATTTTCCATTTGATATTGTGGCAAGTGAAAGCTGTGCATGTATGTTTGTGTGCGCACACGCTTTCCTACACACCACATCAAAGAATTGGAAGAAAACAGTCCTCTGTCATTTTATTTTATTTTACTAAGTGCCCATCTTCTGTGGGTTGTCTTGCAAGTCAGTTTGAATCGAAGACAAACTTTCTCTCTCACACATTAGCCAGACACTACACTACACTCACCACAAGCACTACCGTAACCAGCTTAGGTTATGTGTAGGCTGTTACCACAATGACGCCAAGTTAGCAAAAGTAAAAAATGTAGACCTTCACATTAAAAGGCTAAACCAGCTAAATTATTTGAAAATGTAAAAAATGTACATTGCAATGCAAAAGACGTGTGCTAAAGGAAGTGCATGAATTGTTCTTCAGCGAGTAGGATTTTATAATCCTGTCCTCGTTCCTGTCTTGTTTTCTGGTCTTGGCAGCAATGTTTATGCGTTGGGTGCTTATTAATGTCAAACATGTCTCTGCCTATAAGGTAATCTGTTCACGAGACAAACAGAAACTGTCTGTCTTCCCTCAGGTCCTCAATGCGCAGAAGGCTGGCTATAAGGCAGCCATTGTTCACAATGTGGACTCTGATGACTTAATCAGCATGGGATCCAATGATTGTAAGTTTCCACCTCTCTCCAGCTATCGATCACTCTTCCTATCGCTCTCCTGTACACTTTATAACCATATGCTATCAGTATATATCTCTTTTCATATAAATGTCTCATGCTTTCTCTCACTATTCTCTCTCTTGCTCTCTCTCTCGCTCCTCTTCTCTCTCTCTCTCTCTCTCTCTCTCTCTATCGATGTCCTTCCATACAAACACTTAGACATACAGCATGGCACTGTCTTCTGCTCATGTGTCTGCTAGTCAGAGACAATACGGCTTTGATTCCTCCTAAGCCACTGAACACGGAGGGCCCAGCTAATGTTGCTGATGAGGAATGTGGTGAGCCGCGGTGTGCCTCCAATGTCTCAACACCAGCCAAGTAGATTTCTCTGACCATACATTCATAGGACCAGCGAGCTTCTGCTCTCTGAGTACAGCCAATTTGGTTCACGGAACAGACATTTTATTTGTTTATTTTAGCAGTTTTTCTGGGTTGTCGTTGTAGCGTGTATGCCACGTTTTTATAAATTATATATAGAAGATAGTTCGCCTGTTCGCACAGTGGGGTACTAATCACGTCTGTTATAAATGTGACTTCTCTGTCGGTGGGATTCTGACATGACGAAATTGTATATGAACCACGTCATAAAAAAGACACTAGGATTCCACCTCCTAATCGTCATGGCAACATGATGATCTAACGGAGCTACATAGATGGATACCATGCAGTTTGTTCTATTTGAATGGCATGTGAACCTTCTAATATATTATTGATCATTAGCAATTGTTTCTCTTGACGTATGACGTAACCATTTCAATATGCTGGTAGTTGCTTATTAATACTATGTTTTGAGTTAAAAAGATTAAGATTTCAAGATTGTAACAGCACACAGACATCTCTGTGTGTGCTTACATGTATTAATAGCTTTTCCTTCTCCTCCTTCTTAGTGGATCTTCTGAAGCAGATAGACATTCCATCTGTTTTTGTGGGTGAAGATACTGCCAACTCTTTAAAAGAGGACTACTCATATGAGAAAGGGTACGTCCAAACCAAAATCTCTTGTCATTTTTTTTTGGTGCCAAGATTTCTGGCATGGAAATACGTAATATTATTTGGTCCAATATTTTGGGTTTGAGTACTGTGATTTTAGGTTATTGTGTCATAATGATTGCAATTAACTTAATGCTGTCACAAGATGAAATTGTGCTGACTTGACATGTTTAAAGACTTTTCCACTACACTGCTAAGGTGATAGGATGCAATGTAAAGGTCTCTCGAAAGGGGACTGGGGCACACAGCATTATTGCTTGGGAGATATGCCTCATTATGTTGATGTCCGTCCACTTCGGTGTGTATCCGTTCATTTGAGAGTGATATTATTGACACAATTGGGTCGTTAGAACATAATTTGTAATGAAGTAATCTGTAAAGTAAATACAGTTTAAACCTATTGTTGGGTCACAGTTCTAACTGAATTAGACGTGACATAAAGGCAGTGACATGGAGAGGGTCTACAAACGACTGTTTTAACCGTGTAACCATTTAATGAACAGTGTGAAATCTCATTAGACAGATAGAGGGCTCTTTGTGTGCCGGGCACTTCATGCTGTGTGAAACGAATGGCATGAAAATGAGCCGACTCATGTGGCGGGCGGACAGCGGCGATGGGCCGTATCCAAATACCTCCATCAGAGGACCTCTGTGCTGGTCACTATGATGTGGCGCGTGTCCAATGTTGGCAAACCCCCTGACCTTATTTAATAACTTTTCTCATCCCCACAATGGCTCTGCTGTTTTTTGTAGGGGTCATGTAGTCCTCATGCCGGACTTCAGCCTGCCGCTGGAGTACTACCTGATCCCCTTTCTCATCATCGTTGGAATCTGTCTCATCCTCATCGTTGTGTTCATGGTAAGACATTGACATTACTCCCTTGTTTACCTCAATTTTTAAGGCCTCCGTTTAATACAAGAAGTTGATGGTGCCACCATGCTTGCTTTCAAATTGCACTACATTCTTAGGTAATTATGAAGCACATGGAGAATTTGCTGAGTAGACAGCTATGTAAACTTGAAAATAGGGGGTCAATTTGAGTGTGCATACTGTTCTTTAGCATAAGGATTTTACAAGGGGTTAGCTGACTGTTGACTTTTCCAATTCTGCTCAGATCACCAAGTTTGTCCAGGATCGACATAGGGCTCGGAGAAGCCGCCTGCGCAAGGACCAGCTAAAGAAACTTCCCATTCACAAGTATAAGAAAGGTATGGTATAACTGCATTAGAAATCATCCTCAGTAGAATGTGTGGTGATGCTATTGACCCTGCTCCTGTGCCCAGTTTAAAAGTAAAGATTTCACGTCTTTAATTGATCTGAATGTTTGGACCATTTAGCTGCTTTAACAGGATCCTCTGTCATGGAGCATCTGTGCATGTGGCACAGACGAAAACTGTCTACAAGCACTATTGTATTTGTTTGTGTCAACAAGAGAAAGCATTTCCCTTTGAGCACAAAAGCACATACAGACTTTATATGGCCCTTTATGAATGACAGCATACAAGGCTGTCCAAAATGCACCTGCCCTTTGTCTTGTGCTTGATATAGGCCTAGCATATTAACCTACAAGCACATGTTAGAGAAAGAGCTAACCATACCTTGTTCTGAGGGATTGCCAGATACTGGGAACTCTGAGCTGACTTAAGGCCTTTGTCGCGCTCTCTCTCTCTCTCTCTCTCTCTCTCTCTCTGAGTGTCATATGACTGGGCCAAGCCTCGGAAAAGGGATGGTGTGAATGTGTGTCTCTATCCTCCCTGAAGCTTCCTGCCTGAGAGCCATTTGGATTAATGAGGCTTGATCATATCACAAAGCTAGATTACGGTTTTCTCTCCGTCTGGACTAGACACATGGCAGTGGCTGTGGAATCCACCGCCACAATCTCTGAAGTTGAAGAAAAGAGGGACTCCAGTTTACCTCGAGCCAGAGTGAGAAGGATTTATTTTCAAAGAATCTTTCTCCGTGGCTGCTTTTTAAAAACTTTTTTTTTACATGTTTTAACAGTCAGGTGTGTGGGACCATGACATAGTTTTGGCAATGCACATGTTTGTTGGTGCTGTCCCTGTGACTGTCAGGCACAACAGTATATCCAACAAACTGCTTTGTCGCCTTGTGCTGTGAGGTGTGGTCTTCCCTGATCGTTCCACACTGCAGAGGCCCCCGCTGGTCCGGGATGGAGAACCCCACCCCCTGATTAGAATCCGCTGTGCTGGGGGGGAACACAGAGGAGATTGCTGCGTCTGGGTAGCACATGGTGAATTTAGCCCCCTGGCAGAGCTGGTAATTAGGGGGAGGGGGTGTTATGAGGGGAACTCCTCCCTCGGCCTGGCTGGCAGCAAGATGCACGTGCTGCCCAGAGAAGCAGACAGAGGAGATTCACACAGACTGAGAGCACGGAGCGTCGAGGAGGTCGTTGAATGAGTCTGGTTATTTGTCTCTGTTGTGGCTGCGACAGCTTGTCAGAGAGACAGTTTCTCGCCTCCTACAGGCTCCCCTGACCTTGGGCGTTTAATGGGGGAGTTCAGATGTCCAGGAAACGGTGTCCTCGCTGGCAGCCAGGCTGCTATTGCATTCCTGTTAGCTGAGTCAGAGGGTTTGGCGACACAAAAGGGCGACACCAAATCTCTACGTAATCGTCTTTTAAGCCGGTACTCTGTTGCAAGGCTGACTTGGCAAGGATCTTTCTTCCCTGTTTCTGCCCCGAGGTCATCTTACAGGAATGATTGACAATTATTAACTGGGAAAGGAGAGTTTCTGGTATAGACTTTTTTTTTTTTTGCAAGTCGTATTTTCTCTTTTCACAAATGTTTCTCGATGCCTGAGGGCGTTTGGCCAACCTTGTTAGGTGATCCTTGCAGGTCGATCGTACTTAGCGCTGGCAGCCCAGTGTGACTACCGGTCCAAGCAGTTAGCTAAACCCTCTCCCTCCCAATGGAATGGCATCCCACACTCACTGCTGGCCAGAGTCCACACCCCGACCTCGCCATTAATCTCGCTGCACGAGGAGTGATGACAACTGAGAATCACAGAGCCGCCGTTAAATCACTCAGAGCGCCACCAGGGTCCATTGTTTACAACGTACCGACGCGAACGCGCAGCTTTTAACTCCTTTTATACACTCCCGTTCCTCTGAGCAAGGGGTTATTTTTAGCTCCGTCTGTAGCACCAATTTGACAGCTCTGCAGAGCGCGCACGCACACACACACATTCAGCCGAGTGCTTCTGAGGCTTGTCTGCTGCTGCTGCTTCCATGACCTCACCCTGGCGGATCGTCCCAGAGTTTTTGGGCATGGTGCCCGCACTCAGGAGTCAGTGTGTGTGTGTGTGTGTGTGTGTGTGTGTGTGTGCGCGTGCACAAGTGCGAGTGTATTTGTGCCAATGCGGGAACGGTGCCTACAGTGCCCGAGACTGATGCTGACGTTAAAGTTTGTGGTTTTAAACTGATCCAGCTATAATAGGACAGGTCTTTTCTGTGAGGCTGTGTATGCGTTGGTTCTGGATACCTAACGCATGATGTGACCGCTGGGTGTTTAGTTAGAGGGAGTGGTCAAAGCCGGAGTTATGTGTAAACAAAAAAGAAAGCGCAGTCAGTGTCACGTTGGGTCATCATGTGGCGTTTAGCCAATCCAAACTGTGGAATTTGAGCCGCTCGTCACAAAAACCTAACTTCAAGTCCCCGACAGCACCTCTTCAGTCAGTGACACTTCTAATCAACGTCCTGTTCCAAGTCTCGTCCCCCTTACGTCTCTTACCTCTTGGCTAAAGCCCTAATCTAATGTGTCATCCCAGTTAAATGCAAATCAAAGCTATAATTTGACTATTTTGAAAGCCTTATATTTCCTTTCTTCTTTCTTCCTTTATGGGGTATTATACAGACAATTATGCACCCACTAGTGAATAAGCATAATGTTAATTCCCTCAAACACACTCAGCAGGCCTTTTCTCGGCATGAGATGACACGAGGGAGAGATGCTAGGTGATTAGCCTCAACTTGGCCGCTGTGTTTGGATGCACGCCCTCGCTGCTGTGATTGGTGGCAGTGCTGCTGCTTCTTCTCGCCGGCCTACAGCACTAGCAAGAAATTTGGCAGGAGGTGGGAGAGGAGGTGGGTGTGGGATGATGTCAGACTTGCATGTCTGGAGATGAGAGTCCACAGGCAGAATGCATACGAGAGCACAAAGAGAGTCTCTATGGATGGCACACAATAGCTGCTGGTAGAGGGCACAATACCCGGGTATTTAGTCCTCCAACCAGTCTGAGGAGACCTGTGTCACTGTGGATTATGTAACACGGGCTGCCGTAGCTTTTGGCGCGCACTGCCATTCAGCCACCACCCTGATTCACGCTTACATTTGATCGCCACCCGTTGCATCATCCCTGGTGAGTCTATAGGCCTATTAGACAGGGTCCTTCTAGGGTCCTCTGCTTTTGGTTAGGGGGGAGGGGACTCGCTGTGTAGGGGGGTTGTCCCAATGCCATAGAGTTAGTGCATGGAAACCTCGGACAGACACGGCACCGACAGACAGGAAGGGAAGTGCCCAGATACACACTGTCCCAGTTAGGCTCGTTCACCCTTCCAAACTGTTCCAGCCGAGCTGGTGCCCCTCTGCTCGCAGTCTGCGAGAGGCCCCTTCTCACCCTTTGACCCTCTCCCTCCAGTCCGCTCTTTCTCCCAGGGGCTCTGGGATCGGAGGAATAGCCCACGACAACTCTCTCTGCCCCTCCCTTCTACCCTGTCCAAGCCTCAGGCTTATAAGCCGGGCGCGCGTCCGCACGCACACACATACCCGCACACAAAGACACACACAAACACACACACACATACACACACTCAAAGCAGCTGCAGCTGCTCAGACAGTGCTGTGTGTGAGGCACAGGGATGTTGATACAGAGGAACTTTCTTCCTGTCTTAGTCACAGTACACTACTGTAACTGCAAGTTGCCACTGTCTTTTTCGCTCAAGCGGAAGATAGCTGTGCTGATGCCTTAACCCCTGTCTTACTCACACACACACACACACACACACACTCACACACACACACATACACACACACACACACACACACACACACACACACTGTGACACTTCCTGAGATATTGGAATCCTTTCCTGGGTGAGCACAGCAAAATGGAAGGGTTGGACACTTTCATACATTATTTGGTATGGCAAAAGATATGTAAAACAAAAATATTATTATGACCTCTATTGCATTGAGAATGTCCACAAGGCTTGAAATTAAGTACCATGTTGTTCCGTAAGGCTAGGAAAACTAGAACGCCAAATTGTTTAACGTATGTTGCGTTTTCAGTCCTCATGCAATATATTTGAAGTAGGTAGTAACGACATTACTAAGTTGGACTTGTACAGTAGGAAGGGGAGTGAGCAGTGGCCTCACTATATCCTTTGATCAGCCTGAGCGGTATATTCCTTTCCTCTTCGTGAGAAGGCATGACCGGTCTAGGAATTATACATGTCACCTTAGGTTTCGCTGCCCAGCTTCTCATCATTTGGAAGACCTTTTTAGGACGTGGGTCTTCTTGGAGCAGCCTGTATTTTCACTGCCCCTATCATTTAACTGCCTAATCTATCTCACACAGAGCACATACTGTGACGTGTGCGTAGTTTCTGACATGGAGCCTGTCTCTCAACTTCCCTCAGAATAGCTTCTGTGGCACAGTTCAGCGTTTCCTGAATGTGCACTGGATCTTTGCCTGTATAAACGTTTCCTTTCTCTTCTCTCACCCAGAGCTTTGTCCAGAAATAGGGTCGTAAAGCCATAGAAACACTGGTTGATTGAGCAAAGGAGGGAGTGAGAGACTGTAGCGGAGTATTGCATCTTAAGACGAGACGTACACAGAGGAAGGTCAGATAAATCCGAAAAGAATCAAAACGAAAGGGTTTACGAATGAGCAAGGGGAAGGACAGGTTAAGTTGATGACGTCCAGACAGAAAGAGGAAGAGGAGGAGATGGGGGGTGGGGTGGGGTGGGCTGGAGTCGATGTGACTCCCCATCCTTATACGGTCACATGCAGCCCTGGCACCGACACAGAGAGCAGAGCCGGGGAAAACATGTTCATTTAGAGCTTACATAAACACACCGGCCCACAGCCGCCGCGCACCTCCTCCTCCTCCAAGCTAAGGAACGGGAAGGGAGACAGAACACTGTGGAATTCGAAAGGGAGTGCGCGGAGACATTCCTGGGCGTTCGGATGACGACCCGTCAATTTTCCATACTCCTGTAATGTCAGGACTCGAAAAGGAAATGCAACAGTGGCTGTTGGTCAGCCATCTTAGCCTTTTCGAATGGGCGAGAGTGGAAAATTGTGGTGATAGCAAGAAACACTTAAAATCACAATGACCGTGTAAGTTTGAAGGTTTTGTTTCCACTAGCCAGGTGCAGCATAAACAGGTGTGTTATAATGAGTGACTGATTTTTAATACTGTTTATCTTTTGGACCCAGGGGACGCCTACGATGTGTGCGCCATCTGTCTGGACGAGTACGAGGAAGGGGACAAGCTTAGGGTCCTGCCCTGCTCTCATGGTGAGCCACCCACACTGAGGCTCATCAACATGGCCAGGGTCACCTGACGGACAAAGTGTCAGCATCTCTCTCTTCACACAACACTGGCCTGCCCTTTTTACATACATTTTTTATGAACACATTTCTTGGTTTATCTGGTTTTGTCGAAAGTCCAGTTAGATTACAGCGAAAGCTATCCATCTATGGGATGCAGGCTGACTTACGGGTGGTGTGAACTAGCCCTGTGTTCTTTCTTTTCCTGGAGCCATGCTAAAAAACATAAAACATTGACAAAATTGTCAATTGTTTGTGCTTTACTAACTTATATACTAACTTATATAACGTATAAAAATTAATAGCATAAGCAAGCATTTAGTTACCATTTGCTTCGGTGACAACTTTGTTTTTGTAAAGAATTATTTTTTTTTTAAATCAATTTAAAGTTTAGAGCAAGTGCTAGGTTATGCTCATAGTTCTGGACAAATAATGAAAACAAGTGAGCTTGTTTCAGGAAGATGTTTTCCTACAAACTATCCCAACACCCCTCATTCAAAAGCTCTTCGTGTTAAGGTGTGCAAATATTAAAAGTGTAACTTTTGATCTAATGTGAAACATTTCGTCATAACAGAGGTAAATCAAATGAACACTTGTATAATATTGCCAACAACACCGGGACTGTGTGTTGTTGTTGTTGTTGTTGTTATTGTTGTTGTACTTTAAACTTTGAGCTAAGGAGTGTTCCGTGAACCAGTATGTATGAGCAGTATGTGCCCCTTGACCTTAGTTTGCATGTTGGACATGTTTATTGCAGTCAGGCTCTTTACATGTTTGTTTGCTTGACCTTGCTGACCTGTCTGTCTACAGCTTATCACAGCAAGTGTGTTGACCCCTGGCTGACCAAAACCAAGAAGACGTGTCCCGTCTGCAAGCAGAAAGTGGTGCCGTCGCAGGGGGACTCGGACTCCGATTCGGAGGAGGGCGAGAGCGGGCCCGAAGAGAACGAGGAGGTGTCGGAGAGCACCCCGTTGCTGCGCTCCCTGGCCTCCACCAGTGCCCATTCCTTTGGCACCATGTCCGGGGCATCGCGCTCCGAGCACGACCCTGAGTCCTCCGAGTACGAGGACGACGAGCTGGACACCAGTGACAGCGACGAGGAGGTCACCGTGGAAACAGTGGTGGTGCAGCTGCAGCAGCCCTGCTCTGACGACCACGGGCCTGACTCGTCTTGTGCCTGAGATGTTGTTGAAGTGTGCACTAAAAAGGTCACTCACCCTCCACGACTCTCAATGTCAGGCTCATGTCAGCAGAGACTCGCATCGGGGGCAGGAATAAACATGTCTAAAAGAAAAACATTTCATCACTGCTTAATCAAATCCTATATTTTGTCAGCGTATTCTAGCAAACTGAGAATGTAAAACCACAATAATTCTTGTTTATTTGGGGGGGGGTTTGGCCTGGTTTACTGGGGGACTGACTGGAGAATGTGTCGTGAATACTAGCAGCTTGTATTTGGGGCTATTGTAATGATATTTCACAGGAATGTCGACAACGTAGTGCGGGGTAAATAATGCTGTTTTCTGCCTAGTCAGTAAAGGGGGACACGCAGAAGATGTTGTCTGGTGTTCAACCCTTTTCACTGTGAGAGAAGGCTTGAAGATCCAGTGCTTATGAAAGCGCTTGAGTCTGAAAGCACTATGTATATAAAATGTATAGAACACCATACGTAATATCAATTTACCTTTTATTATTTTGTATTCAGCATATCTACATCTAAATATGAGGAAGTTCCCATATTGTAAATACTCATATGGCATACAAATATCTAAATCAATGCACTATGTGGAAAACTTTTGTAAAATTTTACCAACATTTATGAGAGAATGTAGACAAATCAAAAACCTTGCGACTGCCAAATTGCCAATGTTTTTAGCCTGATAGACGTCTACTGGATTTCATTAATTGGTTATCTTATTTTTTGACCTACCTGTTACACTATTAAATTACAGCCAAACCCGTCCTAACACGGCAGTGTAGTGCTCTTTGTACAATATCTTTCCCACTACGATATGGGTAGTTTCACTCGTCTTTGTTGAAGGGGTAGGCACAGTTCTGCTTTTTCAATAGCTTCTTTGGCTACACTGCTTGTAAAAACTTTGGTAAACACCATTTGGCTTCTCATAACTAATCATTGACACATGAGATGCCATTGGTGGATTAGTCTTGTATTACATGTCAGATCCACTCCATTATCATTTCAATACTGTAAGTTGTAGCCAAAGCATTACAAGTGATTTTTTTTCTTAAATCACATGACTTTAACTTTAACTGCTTTGAGTTACAAGTCCTGTTGCCTTTCTTTTTCAGTTGTTCCGTCAAGTAAACGTGTTCTCCTTACCCATGTTTGTGTTCCTTGTTATTTTACTTCAATAAACAAAATCACACTTTTGTTTGTGTAGTTTATTTTGTCATCGTGGATAATTACTTGATTCATCTCACTGTTTTAATAACAATGATAAAAAGCAGCAACTAATGCAGATATAAGACATTAATACTCCTTGTAACTTCAAGCATACATGTTAGAAGATGATAGCTCAATCAGGCTTGTGGGTCAAAATCAACCAAATTCATGAACGATAACCAATATAAGCTTGTCTTTTACACAATAAATGCATTACCTCAGTTACCTTTGTCTGCGCATTTGAAATTTTACCAGACAAGAACATTTATCCAGCAACTTTAGACCTCTAGGCCAAGATATCAACCTCATGACTAATTATCCAGTCTACTGCCCTGCATCAAATACCCACCACCCATCAAAGAACAGTGACTGAAGAAAAGGCAAGTGTGCACACATAATCTGGTTGGAATAAATTTATTTGATCTGTCTGTAAACAAGGTGATAAATCAATTTATGGCATTTCTTGGTTTATGCATATGAACTCAGATGTGTTAGACTGTATCTCTGATGTAAGAAAGGGAGGTGATGGGGAAAGAAATTAAAAGAAATCAGCCAACAGGATTTTAATAAGTACACATATCCCACAAGGCCTAAACATTGGTGCAATGCCTAAGCATCCCTAAAAAGTGCCAATGAAATGACTACTCACTGGGCAGCCGATAAAAATCCCTCACACAATAGCAACAGATGTCTCTACATTATGGCACAGAATAGTTTTTTTTAATATACGTTTCCACAAGACAACTTGTGTTCTTATTCCAACCAATCCCGTTAAATTGAATGCCATTTAAAATTTTCAAATCTTTCTTTAGAATTTATTTGAATTGGACATTACATTAAGTACCAAGCTTTAACAGACAGTTTGAGACCACATCTTGGTTGATGACTAGAGAACAAGGCAATTTATTCCACAGTTTTGTTTCTTCACACACATGGGTTTACAAATGCAGTAATTCATTTATTTTGGCAAATATGCAAAAATGTTGACAAAGTGACTTTTTAATTCCTTCATGGACAAGCCATCCTTGCCCCACAGCTTTGTCCGTTTCATGTGATGTTTTCTGGTAAGTGTTTTGCTGAAAGATGAGGCTAGCAGGTTTCCTTCACAATGATTTAGAGCAGATGTAAATGTACCCAAGCGGCGACTAAAGTTGGTCCTATGAAAAGAAAAATCAAACTGGACACACTCCAGATGGTTATGGTGGGATATCTACTGTCCAAAATGGCAGGCTTCTCAAAAAAAAAAGGAAAATTAAAAAAAAGGAAATATATTACAGGAGCTGGCAAACAATATTTTAAGTGCCTGAGCCATAGTAACGATGGAATGTCCATTGGGTTCCTGTAGTCGGGAAGGTCGGGTTGACGGCTTGGAGGGAGAGTGGACCTGCATCTTGACAGCGACCACGATGGTTCTTGCAATTCGCCTTGGATTAAATTACCAAATTACCAAAGAACCTGTCCAGACTGCGTTCAAAAGCATCCCACCCCCTCCGCTTCCCCAAAATCATCCAGCATAAGGTAGTAAGGCTGAAAGTAATAGGGGTAGTGGATGTAGTGGATGGATCAAGTGGTTAGTTAATGGAGATAGAGAAGAAAACACTGTCTCCTGTGTATATATGGAGTGTTACCTAATGAACAGGATGGCAAAGAAGAAAAAGGAGGGGCAGACTATTTGGCGGGAGTTACGGGACGCAGGGAGGGAAGGGAAGGAGAGGGCGGTGGTAGGCTCAAAGATATGCATGCATTTTCCCCTCCCAGACATGCTCCAGAAAAGGAAGACAATATGGATAGCCTTCCGTTGCTCTAAAGACATCGGCTGTCCATGAGATTGAACGACCATAGTCATCTCAGTTTTTACATTTTAGGTTTCCTTCACTTTAATAATAGCTTTCAGTCTGAACATTTGGCCAGAATAGTGCTGGTCTTAAATACAGATTATTATGACAATGTCCGTTTAACATGCTCGTCTTTAACTATGGTTCAACAGTAGTGCTGGAATGGGATAAGAGTACACGTTGTGTAAAGATGACTAGGAGCGGATCAGAGAATTTGGGAAGATTACACAAAAAAGGGGTGCAAAATGAGAGGATGAAAAAGAAAAAAAAAGAAAAAAAAGAAGCAACTATGAACTAAGACTGGAAGTACTGTGAAACGCAACAGGGTGGTATGGGGTGTGCTGCTAGGTGGCTGGGCAGGGGCTGCATTAGTATCCAGACTTCCTCAGGTACTCAGCCATGTGATACGCTTTCTTGTTGAGTTGCCCTCCATGGACACCTTCTTTTCCCATGACTAAAACCAATGCTGGAGTACACAAGAAAACAAAACAAAAACAAGAACATAAATGAACAGACATGGTTGTGGGGTGGAAAAAAATGAAGAAAAAATAAAACTTTTCCCCCAGCTAAAAATGGGGCTACATTGTTAACAGGGATTGTACCCCTAGAACCCTGCAATGCTAGTAACACTTCAAGGACACATTTCAATGGGACTGTTTGAAGGGAATTTAACAGTTATTTGTTTGTTGTTTTTCAGAGTTTTATATTTTTTTGTATTTTTCTTGTTTTTTTTTGCTTCTCGTCCTTAACTACAACACACAGGCTAAGTCAAGACTAAACTAAAACCCTGAATCCCTCAAGTATTTTGCCATTGAGTATGCCTTCTTATTCAATCCGCCTCCATGGACCCCTTCTTTGCCCATTACAAGAACCATGACTGAAAGAAAAGAGACAGAGAAGGGAAATTCAGAGAAGGTGTAAGGTTAGGTATTCATTTAGGATGAAAGAAAACGGTAAAAAAAGAGAGGGAAAAAGAAGGAAACAAGCAGGGTGGAAAGGATCGTTAAGTATGAAAGAAAACACAGAACTCACACCAGAGGATTTACCTATATAGAGTAGACAAAGCCTACGCATTCAGTTTCTTAACATGGCTGCTGGCTTTGAAACAGAAGTGACACATGCAAGTATGTAATTCAAAGGCTGCATGCATACATACGTACAAGTCTTGGTAGTCTAATCTTACTCCTTGCAAACTAGAAAGTGGAGAGTTCACACCACCCCCACTGTCCCCACTTCTGATCACATTAAAATATCAGCACTGTCACTCCATTTTTAAATCTGATATCCTCTGCAACAGTCCACAGATAAAAATAGCTCTTCTATACAGTTGTTAACACCAGTCGTAAAGACTTACTTAAGGCAAAGGCTTAGTCATTTACTGCTGCTACAGATATATTACTCACACACACCATGCCAGCAAGAGGGAGAGGACAAAAGTGAATGCTTCCAC
This sequence comes from Galaxias brevipinnis, assembly GCA_036023535.2. Lineage (NCBI taxonomy): Eukaryota > Metazoa > Chordata > Actinopteri > Galaxiiformes > Galaxiidae > Galaxias > Galaxias brevipinnis. The sequence continues at coordinate 15,624 of JAVQIZ010061553.1, forward strand.
ATTACAACAATCACTAATGCATAATACAAGCAACTACAGCATGCTGGTGGTACCTCTCCTCAATACATACAAGAATCCTCAAATCCCACCATACTGTATATTAGAAGAGAAACCGGCATACAATCCAAGTCAACTCAGTGTGTGCAGCAAGGGGAGAGATTGTGAGGGAGGAAAGTGCACTAATTATGGGGTTATTGGCATGCAATTTAGGGAAGGATTGGTCTTCAAGATGACCAGAAAAATTTGTCAAGTAGGGACAGGGAATCCAGCTTCCCCTGTGACGTAGAGTCTCCAGCATGTTAGCTGTAGAGAAATGCCATGAGCTTTCGTCTGCTAGGACGGTGACAAGAGGACTGAGGGGCCATACAGGCAAGATGAAAATTGGGCACAACTCGTAGGCAGTGTCTGAAAGAGGATGTTTGTCTGGCCCTATGAATGGGCCACTCCTGTAAAAACAGTGGTCAATTTGGATTGCTGTCATACTAAAGCTAATGCAAAACCCGTTACATTGGTTATAGATCATCGTACCAAGCTACAGAGTAGACAAGACTTTTGGCTACTATATTATATACCTATGGACACATAACTGCCACTATTTCTGAGCTACATTTTACAAGCATCCACTATAGTGCAAATATTTCCCTTTGCAAGGGTTATGCAAATTCACTAAGTCAAACCTTTATTGAAATTGAGATAACAAGAAACATATTTGGCCTCATATTGATGCAGGCATAACAAAGACTATAGCCAAGAACAAATAATGGTATAATGTTTTCCCTGGAATTGGCTTATCAATCATATTTTCTCTAAAGCTAGGAACATATTAAATGCATCATCCCCCACATCGGGCGGAACAGCTGCAACAGTAGTGTCAAAATTTGAAATATATCATATATTGAGGAAAGGTGAATATCAAATGTATTATGCATGCAAATACTATCAAAAGCTGCTTATTAGCCTATAGCCTATTCGTTGCTGCACACCAGTGTAACTGGACCTTACCTTTCCCGGCTCTGCCTATAGAAACGTTGTATGTTGGTTCTCCACCTTGACTCTTTGTCCTGATGTCCATTGTCCAGTCACCATCCATTTGGAGGCTGTCTCTGATGACGGAGCACTTCTTATTGCCTAAGGTCAGCCCGCTGGTAAAGAAACCCTCCCGGTCCTTTCCTACTATGGTGTCGATTTCATCAACCTGGGAGATTGGTCAAAGAATTACATGTCGTTACGGGCAGCTAATAAAAGCATTTAATTTCACATACATTGCAAGACACAGTCAGGTGCAAGCTATGAGCCTCACTCACTTGTCCAACCAAAAAACTAAAAAAGGTAGAACAGGCACCAACTTTTTAATGGCTTTTGATAAATGTGTCTGACAAACATTTTCGTAGCATGTGAGCAACATTATGAATAAAATCTGGGGTTCAAGTCCAATCTTCTAAAGCTTGGAACTGAGTAGTCATGAATTATTCAGTTGTTTTTTTATTATAGGCCTACTTGATTTAGGATGAACATATAACATATAATCTAGACTGCACTGTACTACTGACATAAAAAAAGACACTAACAAAATATTGCAGAGCATTGTGTACTGATAAAAAAAATTGTCACCCTTTTCGTACCCCATAGTTTAGTAATAATGTTATACTATAAGTGAACCTAAATCAGGCTTTATTCTTTGGTTTTCTAGAGAAAAACTAGAACAAAAAGGCGTCGCCCTCACATCGAACTGCACTGTCATAAAAAGCAGTACATTTCCTTCCGGGAAGTCTGGGAAACCGAAGAAAGGAATTCTGTGAGATCACAGTCAGTAGCAAGCGATCCAGCTAACAGTAATGTGGCCCTTTCATTCATTTGGCACACGGACTTGAGATCCCATGAAAGTTTTTGCCTTATTCCTGACATAATGTTAATCACTGCTTTATCATGCTTATTTAGTTCGAAAACGCAATCATTGCATGATTTAGATTAACTATGGGTAAAAAGGCTATGTAACGTTGTTGGCTGGCCTCCTCGTGCGTGGATTTCCATAAATCAAACGATACAGCATCCACAGCCACAGGACCCACAAGCTACTGCGGGCAAACATTAACATTGTTATAATGTTGCAATTATCCAGTGGAGGATGCTACTTGCATTAGTGTCTATCCACTTGGTGTCCGTTCGTTCAAAGCAAGCCTAAAAACCGCTTGTTTCGATCGTCACATTTAACTAAACACGGTCAGTGCCGCTAACGTTACCATATAGTCAAACTGAATAAAGCTAGTTTCTTGGATTAATTCAAACAATAGTTTATGCAGATAAACTACACACCATTCATACCGGTAGCCAACAAAATGGAGGATCAATGAATCACCAGGAGTGGCAAGAAAATAATAGATGCTCTCTACAATTGCAGCTAGACTAAGAGCGTGTCATATTGTTGGGATAGGGCACAGGCATTCCTGGATTGGTGAACCGTATGCAATAAAGTTAACATAAATGTTGATTAACGTTTGGCACTTCCACATATACAACTGAATTGAGTGGATGCGCCATCTTGAAAAATAAGGGGTGGCAACAAAAGTAAAGGGCCTGAAATCAGTAATGCACCTAGCTTTGGATAAGAAAGCCGCGGAGCCTAGGAGGAGCGGCTAACGACCGTTAGCCTGGGTAGTGAATGAATGAGCCTGAGCTACACTAGCGCTTCTATGATTTTCAGAGTCTGCTGTCTGAGCATTGCAAGCGCTGTCTCTTTCGGGACCCAAATTGACCAACGTCAGTTATTTGATTAGTTGCTAGCATACGTTACATCACGCCTCTAATAAAGAATTGCACCTGCTTCTAAAATAAATGTCAACACGTTTATGTTAACGGTACCGCTGTCGCTATACAGTCGCGTTAGGATAGAAATGGCAAATCAGCTAACGAACCGCTGACATTAATCTTAATAGCAGCGCGTGTTAAAAAGTCAAGATGATGGAAGTAAAATAAAAACTCGAGGTCCTAACACCAGCAACGTAACACGATCCTTGAAAAAAAAATTGTTGGATGATGGCGCAAACGTTCCCTCTGCAGTCTGGGAACTCCGGATACACAGGTCCATGTGTACCGTTACGCAGAGGCTTGCTATAATTTCCATTCTTGTCTGGGTATGTTTGATTCAATGAGGCCCTGCTTTCCCAATTTCGAACGAATAGACTAAGCAGATTTCCTTGATATACTCCATGGATATATGCATTTCATTAGCGTACTAACCGTTATGTTGGCAAAAGTACCACCAGGAAACGATGCCCAGACGTATTTGGCGTCCGTGTACCCAACAATGGCGGAGTCCTGGCAGCTGCCATCGGCCATCAGGCTATCCACGTAGGTTTGCCAGGACATAATAGCGTTTTAAGTTCAAATGTGGTAAGACAATTGTGGAATAACTAAGGGTAATCTCAAACAATACAGATGTTTTAAGCAATCTGTAATTTCAGTGGATCTGGAGTCGCCAACGAGTCCCCAGCTCCGGTACGTCCCCGCTTTCTTCGGCGTATGGGCAGTGAAGAGAGTCAACTGCACTGTCTCAGGCATCGATTGGGTGTAGTCTTCGTTAGATCACTCCGCAAAGCCGTGGTTCGCCTCCAGACCTCATAGTAAAATGCATTGTTAACTGGCGGATGAACAAATTGTATCAGTTCAGTAGAACTATCATATTATATGCAAGGTTTAGCTGTTGATTTTAAAGCATTCAAGGCTACAGTCTTGCCTAAATTCACACAAAGAATCCCAATACTCTACGAGACACCCAGTGTTCCTCCATACGTTATCAATTAACTCCTAATCCATTTCTAAATACAATATTAGTTTACTATTATCACAATTATGTGTACATCTCTGCTTATTACATCCAATATCATTCATATTTTATAGACAACAAAACAGCATATGATCAATCACAGGCATGGAAATGGAAATAGATTAATAAACATATATACACAAACATATATGTCGATGTGTTGTTTAACTCGAAAATAATAAGACCTGGTTTCAGTTGCACAATGTTGTGTTTGCAATTGGATCAACATTTAACCTATTTAATTTAAAAGACGTAAGTGAGCTGGACAGGGTACAACACTAATATCTGATCAGTTTGTGTTGGATGCATGTGCAAGGTTTCCATAGCCACCTCTGTTTTGCACTTATGTTATGTCAAAGCAGTTTGACTGATAACACCATCAATCCTCAATTCCAATTTCGTCAGGCATGATGAGTACACAGGACAAAGCACAATCCTAAAAAAAAGGAATACAATTAGAGAAATCAGTTGGTTTGCAAAGCAAGATAGAAAAAGATTAGTGTAGTCTGTTGTTGGTCAAAGTCTGATTGTTGACCCTAGCTGAGCATTATATCTTTATGTTTGTGCAGTATTCTCTAAGAACTTTGAATAAAACTTTTGTTTTTGAAGACAATTCTCACATATAAGTAAAGGAAATGGCAGTACAAAAAAAGATTTATAAAATATTTAAGAGCAGCACGATTTGACCATGCCTTACAAACTGTATAAGACATAAAACTATGATCTACTTTACTTTGTAAGAGTCAACATTTACTGGAGATTTGACATGAACATGAACTGGAGCCAAAGAAGATTAAAAGCCAAACATTTACAGTGCTGAATATGAAGTCTTTCTAGAAACCATTGTTCCTGAAAAATCACGTAGATGAACTATCAAATAATTTTGTCTTTCAACAGTTAAGGCTCAGTAATCTGATGAGAATACCCATTTTTTTGTAGTCTGTCCACCAAACTGAACCAAACTACAAATGGACTTATCTTGCACTACTGTATATGCTCTTTCCCAGAGTTCTTGAAGTACACCTTTGTTAGACAGTAAATAGGCATATGCTTTTATTGTTTTATTGAACCCCATTGAGATAAAGCAGTGAAATGTGCTGGACTTTGAAAGGTTATTTGTCTTGGGATACATCGACTAGTTACTGAACCTATTTTCAAAAGTATGTTTTCGACGGTGGCCGTCATTTTAAAGGAACGACATGTTAACCACAAGAGTTTCCGTTTTGCACCTCTTGTGAGTTGTATTAAATAATTACCACCAGCAGGAAGCAAACACAGTTCACTGATGCTGATCTCTAGCCAACAGAACATGTACCCCTGCTTCCCAACTAACTCCAGTGCTTTGCACTGTGCACACAGAAAATATCAAAGTGCCACATAGTAAAAAAGGATACTCATGTGTAAGAATTTATAAGCAGTCACCAATGTTTCAGCTGCCCTCTATTTTAGTGTTGTTGAGGACAAACACTGATTGGCAGTTTAAACACAAAATCACTGGCTTTTTCTCTCTTCTTTATGACAAATGAATTTTCCATGATGGCTTTAGCCCTACGGTTTACCATCATAGATCAAGGGACTCAATCCACGCTTGCCAATGAAACGGGTCTAATCTCAGTGCGTAACACATTGTATCTCAGCACGTCCAACCGCTCATACAATGAGACAGTGTGTTGATTGGTCAGTCTTTCGCCTACATGTCCCTACTGTGAAATCATAACCAAAGCATTGAGCAGGCTCATAACTGCATTGAGGGTGTCACAGACATTCATTTGCAAACACAAGATGTTTTCTGCTGAAGGCTTTTAGGGACACTTGTTACACAACAGGGGGTTGGGTGGATTTGTGTGTGTGTGTGTGGGGTGGGGGCACAACAGTTTCCATGTCTGCTACTACCACAGCATGATCCCTTACCATGGAACAAGGGGGAGGTTTGATATGAGATGGCTTCAACCCTTTCATCCATCTGCAACCATAAACCATCCTACAGGACAGCTGCAGCCCCCACCCAACCCACCTCCCACTAGCCATGCTTTTGGAATATCCCCTTCTACTCTCTGTTCGGTACCTACAGCACTTTACCTTCCGCAAATACTTGCTGGTGATAGTCCCTTTACTCACCTGGAGTAGCCTGAGCCCCAACTTCGGAACTTGTCACTTTTCCCTTTTTTGTGGAGTGTTGATATTCACGATGCAGATGTATTGAGTTAGCCACATAGAAGGGATTATATTTTAAAGTACTGTCAACTATAATGCCCCACTGTTCTATAGCAATGAATAGATGTGATTCATGGGGATGGAGAGCAGGAATCCTGTCTTGGGTGGATACATTTGCATAAGGAGGAACAAAGGCGTAAGATTCCCCCAAAACGGCGTACTTAAGAGTGTACTTGTGGCTTTGAGAAGCAACTCCAGACTTACTACTTACTAAGGTTAATGATTAACCATTCAAATGTAAAGATACTTAATAACTAGTTGATCATGAGTAGGAAATGAGTGCACCATTATGAGGGAAACCTTAAGAAACCACACGTTTTATGTCTTATTTTTATTTGACAAAATGAATAGGTTGAGAAATAGAAGAGGAAGACTAAAGGTGTATAAATGGATATGCTTAATGTTTTGACTTAGGAAGGCCTGTATTAATTGCTGTTATTAGTGCTCTTCTAACTAATCTTATGGCAAACTTGCTTTTCATATTTCTCAAACGAAGAACACAATAATCACAGTCACCTTGGCTGAATTACCAAGCCACACAATTGATGTGTAGATTTATGTCGGCCACACATTCATTGAAAAGTCCATTTGTTTGATTGACTTCAAATGAACAGTCCACAGTTCAATGCTGTTTAACCCATCAACTGCCATACCCCCCACAGTTAACTCTTGACACATGAGTCACAACATAATCCACAAGCTAGCCCACAGCAACCGAAGGTCGTTTTTCCAGAAGCTGCATTCATTTGCAAGTCAAATGGCTTGTAAACAGTAACCAGTGTACTTCAGATCAGCCCCAGCTCCAATCTCCAGCAGGGTAGGCCAGAAAACCACTAGAACTGAACTCATCAAATACATTGTCTGGATTAGAGAGAGGGTTGTTCTCAGGTCAGAGGGACACATAGGATTAGCGTACATACATATTCAGATCAATATCAATAGTGTAAAAAAAATATATTGGCATAGAATCACATGAGGTAGAACTATGGAAAGGTAAAGCATGGCCTGTAACTGTATTACCTTGTTTAACAGATTTTTAAATCAACCAACTGGGCATAGCTAAATGGCAAATGGCATTTGTCTGGGGTAGTGTGAAATGTTTGGACAGTATCCATTACACAAGACAATCATCACAGAAGCTTCTTGTAGGTCAATTCCCTTTTTTAATATTCAGTATTTAGGTTGGGACAACCTTTTCTTTGTTTTACTCACGATAATCTGAGGTGATTCTGATTAAAATTTTATTGTAAAAATATTATTTATCCTGAGTGGAGCCAAAAACGTTTAGCCTTTATTTGCTGCTCAATAGTGACACTTAGTGGACAGAAACTGGAGTAGCATCTTTCTTATTTTATTTTAGCATTGTCATGAACAAAAGCAAACATAGATACAGTATATATATATATATATATATATATACTAACCTATATGTAGGTCATGCAACTGACCTTTGACACAACTTGCTACAATGTCTTACATAGTTTTTTTTGTATATTTTATGAACAACTGCTTCACATATGATCTTTTGTTAAGTTATAAATCTTTCTCTCACACATTTTTCAGAAATATATTCCATGAGAGGCCATGAGGCCTACTGTAGTTTAGTAACGTAGTTTAGTAAATACCAGATCCTGCAAAGTTAAGCGTTTCTCACTTGGTGAGATACAGTCAAACTTTCACAATCAAAAAGCTTCTCTAAAAAATATGATCCTCATATATGAAGATGCACTTGTTTCTAAGAGTTTACTAAGCGACATGTTTGTAGAATTAACAATGCTCTTATGTCTATAAATATCAGCAATTAGTGCTTTAAACCTAAAACGTTTAGGCCTCACAGTAGTGCTCCTATGACTATGCTATGTATGGATAGTTGGTGAAAAACGTAATACTTATGTTAATTCTATTACCTATGAAAGGCTTTTATATAAATGAGTATGTCACCACTCACTTTTCATAGTTTATTACATGCTAACGTCTTTGGTACTGTGGTACAGGTATTGTTTCAAGTTTTAGCATGTAGACTTGCAGCGGTGTCAGCGGCAGTTCTCCCCTTCCTCTGTAGGTTCAAAGTAATTCCTATGTACATTATTGTATTTTTGCATTTGTTTCCATCTCTCTCACAATGTCAATACTTTTTTATGGCGACTGAGTGAGATTTGACTAACCCCAGCCTGCCTCAGACAATAGCTAGTTGATTGGAACTCCCTGTCGCTCCTGCCGTCACACTCCCTGCGTGCTGACAGACTGATGGGCTGATAGACATCCATTGTTCCAGCGCTAAATTCTCTCCCTTTCTCTTGGAACATCTCCTTCTCTCTCCAACATCTCTCTCTCTCTCTCTCTCTCTCTCTCTCTCTATAGACATATATATATATATATATATATATATACATATATATATACACACACACATATATATATATATATATATATATATATATATATATATATATGTATATATATCGCCCTCTCTGTGTAACACACACACACACACACACACACACACACACACATATATACAAATAAAAAACAAATAACCTCACAGGCATATATGTAACAGACATCAGCAGATGAGTATTGTTTGTGTTTTCTTGATTGATTAA
>JAVQIZ010061556.1:0-12065 GCA_036023535.2 Galaxias brevipinnis
ATGTGTGACGGGGTGGTGGGGGAGACACTGTCTTGCAGAGAGAGAAAATGAGACGGGATCACACTGTGTGTGTGTGTGTGTGTATGTGTGTGTGTGTGTGTGTGTGTGTGTGTGTCCCAGCTGAGCAGATTCCCCCTCTGACTTTACAGCTATTGAAGCATTCACCTCATCTTGTCAGTATGTGTGGGTGTGTGTGTGTTTGTTCGTGTGTTTATGTATGTGTTTATGTGTCTGCTTAGGTGGGAAACAATCCCAGTTGATCTTGGCCATTCTAAGAGGAACATTTGCCAATTTTTTTTACTGTTGTTGTAGGATTTCAATCAGTGTTTTTGTGTTTGTTTTTTTCTGCTTTGGAATCTCGGCCAATAGTAATGCTATGCTGGTTCCAATTTACATAACACAGCCTTCTTACATAGCCATGCATGTACTTACAGTACTGAAGTGTGTGTGTGTGTGTGTGTGTGTGTGTGTGTGTGTGGGTGTGTGTGTGCGCCATCAGCTTGTGTAGCAGGTGGGTGGCCGCTAGCTTCTTGAAATGAGATTGAAACACAGAGCAGTTAGATTTGAAAGCCTATTGCCTTCATTGACTTGCTATGTTTAAGAACATCAAAATGGGGTATTATGATTGAATATGTAGTAAATAATACGATTATTAATTAAATGATCTGTAATTACGTTCCCATGTGCAGTATTTGTAGAATTGGCTATATGCTGCATGTGGTCTCTGCTGACCAAAAGCAGTGAACCAAACTAGAAATGTGTTAAGTCTCTCTGTGTAATGTGTACCTTCATGCCTTTCCCTATTCACCGGTTTGTTGAGGCTGATGACTGCACACAGTATTTAGGCAGACTCTCCTGCTCTCCTGTATGTTTGCCTGTCTGTCTGTCTCTGTCTGCCTTCTTGCCTGTCTGCCTGTCCCTCTACAGCACTAGCACGCTCTTTGAAGTATGCTGCCATAGTAACACTCACTGTGGTACAGTTGTATGCCACTGTTATTGGATTCAGGCCAGTTAAGGGGTTGAAATAATTGTTCAATGGGATGTAAATGTATAGAACAGTGTGGTATTTTTCTTTATTGAACAGGGCTTGACGTTTTGCGAGCATTCATACCATAGGCTTGAAAATGTTGCCATTGTGCAACAAGCCAAGTCCAATGTCTTTGTGTTAGTCATTTGGCCCTTTAGTGAATTCTCCTTGCTAACCCTTAAAAGATAAAAGATGAACGATGATGGTACAAGTCATTGTCGTGTCGTAGGACAGCTTTCACACTGCGGTGTGATCTGGTCTCACTGGCAGCGTTTTGCCAGGTGTCATCATACTATTTATACCAGCCTTTATTTTGACTGAGAAAGTCTGTTGAACTGTTTTGATATAGAAAGAAGTCTTTGCCTAGCAAAATCATTAACAAAAGAATGTGCCAGAGAATTAAACCCACTTTCCCATAGAGTTTGTTGAATGGCTGAATGCGACCCAAAAGCCTTTTGGGGTGCTGTTGTCCCTCAATAACCACTCAGGTGTGATACACCTTTGGTGATATTTATTGTATTGTATTGCAGGTTTATCCCCTCAATGCACCTTTATACCTCTATCTGAATGCATTCCATACTTTACATATAATCAGTGGTTCTGGTGCTGCCGGAGCATCCCTGTCCCCTAGGCCATCTTCCAGCCACCTGAACTCATGTCCCTGTTTGATATGGTCTTGTGTCTGAGACAGTACCTGCACGAGCATGGAGTCGTCCACCGGGACCTCAAACCGGAGAACCTCCTGTACGCCACCTCGGCACCGGACGCCCCACTCAAAATAGGTACGTTGTAATCTCTCCCTATACAGGTATATAATCATAGGTATGTTGTAATCTCTCCCTATACAGGTATATAATCATAGGTATGTTGTAATCTCTCCCTATACTGGTATATATTAATAGGTACGTTGTAATCGCTCCATATACAGGTATATTATAATAGGTACGTTGTAATCTCTCCCTATACCGAGAGGCTGTGGACCACAAAAAAAAAGAAAAACAATTAAACCGATAGGTTCCTCAATTGAGTGTGCTATTACACAATGGCCGGGAGTCACTCAGGGACTGTCCACTTATCCTGCCCCACAAAGCCTGCAAACACAATCTTTTGTATGCCTGAGCTGACTCTTTCGATAAGGGAATAGGGGGCTCGACTTGGAAACGCTGAAATGAGATCATTTCAAAGGGGATGCAGGGAGTACTGAGAAAAGCACACTGTGTTTGTGTGTGGCTATCCCCCCTCTCCCATTTTGTTTATGAGTCTCATCTGAGAATCCATTATGGTGTTTTGGCACACAGTCGAGTTTGAATGGGACACACGGGCTGGGGTTTGTTGTTTGCCAAGACCGTCACAAGCCGTTTGAGTTTAAGCTAAGACTAAAGTAGTTGCATATTCCGTTATTATACGCATGCCAGAGACCATTCAGCAATATACAGTCCCTGGGATTGGTGCCAGTCCGCAGCTTTGAATTTAAAAAATTGCTGATCCACCCGGTTTGTGATACATACTGGATTTAATCAAAGATAGTGAACGCTAGACTCCAAAATCTTAAGGACCACCATTCGATTTTTTTGCCAACTCATAAAAGTGCAAAGGTATAAGATTTACTGTTAGTATTTTATGGTAAATATGCAGTATGTTAACTGTCATTTGCATGTATCGGGCCCACTTGTATATTTACTCCAACAGACTCAACATCATATATTTTTTGTTTGGAAAGGTCCTGTAAATAAAGACAAATGTATTAGTGTGCTGGCTGTGGCACTGGTGCTCAGATTTGTGTCTGAAGCATCTCTTGGTTTTGACTTCATGTAATCTCTAATGCCCTTGTTCTCATGTCCTCCGTGTCAGCGGACTTTGGCCTGTCGAAGATTGTAGACGACCAGGTTACCATGAAAACCGTTTGTGGAACACCTGGATACTGTGGTAAGTCAGGCTCGCTCAATTCTTTAGTCCCCAAAGAATCAGACAGCTGTGATCACTCTCTTAAGACTGTTTTTGTCCAATGATATTACACGCTTGCAGCGTATTTTGTGTACTAAGTGCAAAAAATAAGCTTATGTTGTCCTACCACACCTTAGGTTAGATGCTATCACACCCACTAAAGGATTGGATTCTAGTGTTTAAAGGTTTAAAGTGTCCATTCCAAACCTATTTATGTAAATGAATGTTTTCATATCGACTCTTTCATAACTTTAATATAAAAAAGTATATCATTCTCACCCACATATCTGCCTGCTTTTCACTCCTACACTCCTGCTCTCTACACTTCTTTCCTTTTGTCGCTCTCCCTCCTTCTTTTAATTCCCTCTCACTCTCCTTCCAAACTCCTTCTTCACTCTGTTTTTTTTCTTCTTTGCTTCTCCCTTTCTTTCTCCCTCTTCTTCCCCCCTCCTTTCCCCATATTTTTACTCTCTCTTTCTTTTCCATCCACTCCATCTTGCAGCCCCAGAGATTCTACGAGGCTGTGCCTACGGTCCAGAGGTGGACATGTGGTCTGTGGGAGTTATCACGTACATCTTGTAAGTCACACCACTTTATTTCTGCAAAGTTGGTTGCACTGAATTATTTAATTAGAACGTCAGGGCATGCCCCCCCCCCACCCCCGCCTATGACAGATATGCTTATGTGTTAGATATGTTTAAATATGTTCATTTGTGAAATTTGTGTTATGTGTTAGATACGTATGTTTAGCAGCAAGATGCTTTTTTTTTCTTTACCAAGGTTAAACATTTGATTTGTTTATATAGCTATATTCAGCTAAATGCATGACAGTCTTATTAGAGCTTTTCAGTTACAAAGAAAACAATCATTATACTAATTGGAATCCACTATATGTAAGTGGTGTGTTCATCATTTCAAAGCAAGCTTGAATAGAGACAAATGCAACACAATCTGCAATAAATAGCTCAATTCATCTTGAGGCCTGGTGAAAAGTGTATGGACAGATTATATGTTTTTCATGAAGGTTTTAAATGAACATGCTCTATCATATAGCCATCATTGCAAATGATCTGTTTAGGCTACTTTGTGGGATTTCATCACAATGCTCTATGTATGGGAATGTAAATATAAAACCTTTATCAAAGCTCTGCAAGGAAATGAATCCGAAGTGTAAATGTTCTTTTTTTTTTGTTGCAGCTTTATTAACACCATAAACACACTGTAATAACCTAAAGAGGAATTTTAAATGGAATGTCCTTTTAACACAAATTGATACTACACAGGCTATTCCTGTATGCATTTTTGTAGATGCAATATGGCCAGTTTGCATGTCTGACAATGAGGCTGCTACTTGAGGGTTTTAGCCAAGATGCTGATACAGATAGGCTCATCTAGATAGGCTTGACAGACTGTGAATCACAGGAGACAACATCTGCCTGAGAGGCTGATGTATGCTCCATATCTCATCCTCTGCTTGGCAGATTATGTGGCTTTGAGCCCTTCTTCGATGATCGAGGGGACCAATACATGTTCAAGAGAATCCTCAGCTGTGAATACGAGTTTGTCTCCCCCTGGTGGGACAATGTGTCCCTCAACGCCAAGGACTTGGTCAGTTAATATGCATGTCATATAATGATTCATTTTCATGCTTTCCACTGTATGAAATGTTTACCTGCCCAGTGGCAACTCTCGGCAACCAGACTTTCCAGATCATCACGTTCTAATTTGTATTTCTAGTAAAGTAGAATAAAAAAAAAAGAAAGAAGAAAAACGATAGTAAAAAACGAGGGCATACGATAGATAACTAGTAATGGACCGCATCCATCTACTGCGTCTCTGCAAGGCAAAGTGGGACATCTTGTCTTTTTGGGTTGGGGACACTAGCATCCCTCCCGAATTAATACGGGCTTTCTCAGTGACCCAGTTCCTTTGGCCATATGCTGCGTGGCATCTGTCTCTCTTGCTAGGTAAGGAAGCTGATTGTCCAGGATCCAAAGAAGCGCCTGACCACCCTGCAGGCACTGCAGCACCCCTGGGTGACTGGCAAGGCTGCCAACTTCACCCACATGGACACGGCTCAGAAGAAAATGCAGGAGTTCAACGCTCGCAGGAAGCTGAAGGTGATGTGGGAAAGCCGCTATGGTTACGTCAAGGCTTCTTTTTAAAGGGCTGGTTTTTTGGTTTGGCATGTGTTTTTCTTTCAAAGGGTTATTTTAAAGGCTGGTTGGGGGTGGAGGAAGAACATGGTTTTTTTTAGACTGGGTGATTGTGAGATGATTATGATGGTCGGAACAGTGTAATCTTTGCTCCATCCCTGTTGAAGCCTTTCTCCCCTTCTCTCTGACTGTGTGTCTTGTCTGCTTGTTTGCTCTGGCTTCTGACAGGCTGTGGTCAAAGCTGTGGTGGCCTCCACTCGTCTGGGCAGCGCCGGTGGTCACGGCAACGCCGACCACAGCAAGAACAACTGCACCAACTCTTCCGACCAGAAGGGGGAGCCAGAGGAGGAGCAACATCAGCCTCCCAGCGAGCTGTTACAAAACTAGGAAAAGACTCCCCTAACTTTGGATTCCTAGATCCCGAAGGCTGCCCTCTTAAAGGGCAGTCCCCTTGTTATAGGACTACAGTGGGATGCAGCAACGTTGTTATTAAACAAAGCAAAACTAAATCTCCAGATCAAGGGATATTGGTTTAATTGCATGTGACTGCTTTATTGACAAGATGTCATAGTGAAAGGATTACTTGCACAATTGCAACCAAATGCCAATGCAACCATGTGGAGTCATTATTTTAAACAGTGCATGTCCAGTTTTCATGGCCCACAAGTAGATGACTTTTACGGTAAGCCTAACCTATTGAGTGCAGAGGAATGCATATTATATTGCATTAATGCTCCTTTTCCCCAACTTGCTGCAACAATTTGGTTTGGCAAACGTACTTCCTCCTTCTACATAAGCAGCACTACCTTAAAGTATATTGCCTTGACTAACAACTAATGTTAATTTTGCGGCTGACTTATTTTTTTAACCCATAGTGCAGTGGTAGGCCTAATTTGCTAGGACCACACTTTTTTCAGATTTTAAAAACGAGTTTATTATGATATTCTGAGATAACTTCAAAGTCATAGCCTAGATTATTGGAACCTGGGTTTCAGTGAATTTTATGGAAAGGTGGTTTAGAAGTTGTGTTTGAAGAAGAGGTCATAGATTAATTTTCACATAGGGTCAATTGGGTCAACCCAAGGTATGAAGGGAATGCCTTACTGTACTGTAGTAGCTTGATTTTACACTCGATTTGAGAGAAATATTTCATAACTTGACAGACATTTTGGAGTAAACAAAACAGAAATTGCACAATGATTGTATTCTAAGATCGCTGTTCTTTTTATTTTCTTTCTAGAAGTTGAAGAGCTTTTCACTTTTGTATATGAAAATATCTTGAGTACATTTAAGATGTTCCCGCGTTGTATTATTAATGACCACTTGTTTACACAGAAAGGATTAAGTAACTATACAGACAGTGCCAAAATATCACAGGACAATTCTCCTAGTTTGATAAATATCTCACCTATGCCGCATACGAAAATGGCAGAGGTGGTTCCACTAATAAATATTTTTGGCATCGATAATTTTACTTAGGGCTCCTCGAAAATATAACACACTGCAACGTATTTAGAATGTTTTTTTAAGTTTACTTAAAAAAAAATAAAATAAAGCTTTGACAGTGTAACATTTTAGCATGATTTTATTTGCCTGCATTGTAAGATGATTATATGGATGATGAAACTGTACAGGTTTATGAAACATAATGTACGATTATAATGTATTATGAATAGTCAACATTGGGGGTTATCCTGATGCATGTTGGAATGTTCAATTTAAGAATGTATTTGTACAAGATACACTGTATTTTAACTCTTGCATCACATGTCTTAACAATGGAGTCTTTGATATGAAGATAAACTTTAAAATGCGACGTCACACCCAAAGTTCACTGCAACTTTTGCCTGAGAGTATTATTTAGGCCATTTAAGTGATGCACTTGGGCATAGCCTATTTGAAAATGGTTAACTGTGTTAAATGAGCAGAACCAGTCAAATATAGTTTTAGGTATATCTGAGCCTGTCTTGTAATCTCTAGGTAAGGAATGCATGTCTAACTGCAGATTAACTTGAAAGGTGGTCACTGAGGCTATGTATTGTAAAAGCCATCAGCTGAATTCTTTTTTTACTAATCCAATGGGAAATATTTATTTAATCATGTAATCATGTTCTTTTAAAATAGTCAACATTATGACTGATTTGGATTGGGCCTGTAAAACCAATAAAATAATATTATTAGACTGAAATTGAATTTG
The DNA here is from genome assembly GCA_036023535.2 of Galaxias brevipinnis. NCBI lineage: Eukaryota > Metazoa > Chordata > Actinopteri > Galaxiiformes > Galaxiidae > Galaxias > Galaxias brevipinnis. The sequence continues at coordinate 7,325 of JAVQIZ010061556.1, forward strand.
TACAAATAATATGTTTTTGTTTTATTCATAATTTATCAATGCAACTCAACCAAAAAGAACCACATGAGGGAGCCATTGCAATTGCATGTTTGTAATTATTTAAACCACCATCAGCAATTTTTTTTCAAAGTTAATGTTGAATTTGTTATAGTTTCTTCGACCATGATTTGCATATTTATATCCTATAAACATACTATTAGTGCAGATAAGGGTCTAAGAAACTACATTAATTACATTAACTTTATATATATATATATATATATATACGTATATACTGTCTATGTATATATAATAAATATATAATAATTATCATGGTTTCTTTCTTTATTCTTCTTCATTCTCTTTCACACTCCCTGGAATTACAACAATAATCCAGAAAAGTATTTTTAAAAGTATGTAACTTGATCCTGGTTGATATGCAGGCCTGATAGAACCTTGACAACGAGCCGTTTGTCACATCAACATTCCAACTCCCTTCAATGGAAGTACAATTACATCTAATGCACATGCCAACAGGGGCTTCTGCATTTAATAAAAAGGCAACCTCTTTCTCAAATAAGGGTATTACAAAAAAAAAAATTAACAAAAGAATACTACAGTTGTTTGTTGGTTAGCACCTTGTATATTTCTGATTTAAGGCCAAGTTTACAGTTAACTACTCAAACAAGGATGGGTTATCAATGCTACATCAATTTCCAAAACATGAAGCTTTTTTTGAGACCAGGTATGTAATTGCTTGCTATTTATGCTTGTTGCTACATATGAGTGTTATTATCTGAACTAAAGCCATGACTTCATATCATGCCCTGTTTTCAAGTAACACTTTGGATTTATGTTGAGACAGGCAGAACAACCAGAGGTTTCACATACATGCCTAGAGTGCTGGACTGCAGACAGCAAGCTCATGTGTTTGGGATTACTGCTGTCACACACATGGGTAATCCTGTCAGCTGGGGGCAATATACAGCTTGGCTTGAATACACTCACATACTCTTTCTCTCTTTTCCCCCCTCATTCTGCCACAAAGAGAGTACACAAAGACATTTAGAAGCACATTCACGTACATACGGTAACACGCACACAACAGTTTTGCAATGCATATGGGTCTCTCAAACCTACCTTTTCTTGCTAAATCTTTCGCACAGCCAAGCATATGCCCTCTTCATTGTATAATGACACACACACCTACACAGGACAATTAGTCTTTAATGTTGGGGCTTATTTTTGAAGGAATTCATGGCATTGACAAACTGGTAGTTCTGTGTTCTAGTGAAGGGAGGGCATGAGGAAGGCTGTGGTTAACTATGGCTTCTCTTAACGTTATCTCCACACAGAAGGAAGGGGGATCCATGCAGAATGTGTCATGGCATGTCGAACATCCCTGAGGCTCTACGACAAGCCGACTCGGACAGTGAAGGGTGTGTGCATGTGTGATTGTAAATGGGAGTGAGATTTCAAGATAGAGGTTATTATGCAGTTATAGGTATTGGCTTCTGCTACCCGCCCCCAAACACCGCCCACGCTGCCCCCGCAAGAACAAACCTCGCCCCAGCTATTTGACAATCCAAACACTATGCATGTTTCTCCATAGTTAGAACGTCATTCAATGACGTGACGTCATTCAGTTATCAGGCCCTCGCCGTGCGGACACCCACCACTCTACAGGGTACCTTAAGCTTGTGCTTAATGCTTGTGTCTGTACTCGGTGCTGTACTGCGTTGGTTTGCCTTATAGGGAACATGTCTATCTCTTTTAATAGCTTCTTACCACCCCCCACCCCCCCACACACACACACACTCAGGTGACTGTTTTCAATCCACCTCAGACCAGAGAAGCACATGTGTCGCATGCAGTGTCTTCTGGTTGACTGAAAGCGGAGACACCTGTCTCATGTTTATCTTAAAGATGTGGGCTGTGAGGTTTCCCGAGGCCTGTGGGTCATAGGTTGCGGTTTCTGTCTGGGTAGGTACATCACTTTTTAGTGCGCTTCTGCTTGAGTCTCCAATGCCGTGTTGCAGATGGTGACAAGGGACACAGTGGCTCAGGCCTCTTGGCACAGATTAGGACTCACGCATGTATTCAAGGACAGTTTGCTTAGCGTTTTTCTTTGTTCTATCTCATAAAAAGTCTGCTTGATGATTTACGGTTAACTACACACATACGTATGTTTGCTGTATTCATCTAGTCATGCACAGATATCTTCTCTTTCTTCATATTTCGTGTCACATTCTATAATGCCTGTTTGTGTGTGTGTGTGTGCCTGCATGTCTGTGTGTGTGTGTGCGTGTGTGCGTGTGTCTGTGTGTGTGCCTGCATGTCTGGGTGTGTGTGTGTGCCTGCGTGTGTGTGTGTGTGTGTGTGTGTGTGTATCTGTGTGTGTGTCCTAAGGCATGTGAGGTTTGGCCAGGTTCCTTCGGTCCTCTTCTCTCCGCCAATTCTCTCCATTCTACCTGTCGAAACCCGAGCTGTGGATCTGGGTGGTGTAGTTCACCTTCACACAGAGCAGGCAAACCTACAGGCTGTGTGCCCTTTTATGGGCTTAAAGCTTGCACATAGTTAGTAAGGTTTTTTGTCAGGTTGTATGTATACAATTACACACATACATAAAATTAAAACGTTGACCGTTTATATACATGTCAATACCATACATGATGATTAAAGGGTTGTAAGGTGACAAAGAAGGAAGTTTAAACATTATATCTATTGTTAGAATATCTATACATGTGTAGTGATGTAACAGGAAATGAGTAGTTGGTCTGCAGATGAGGATACTCAAATACTTCCTGTCTAAAGGCTTTCCAACCCTACTGAGAAGGTAGACCAGAGTAGAAGCAAAAGAAACTGTGACAATACATCTGTCTGTGTATAGCCTAAAGTGTGTTTTCGTTGGCGCCTGTAATGCAATTGTCACAAATCGAGACTCATCTGATATAGCCGTAATCAATAGAACATCTTTGAAAAAGCATGTGAAACCAACAGTGTCTTCATTTAGACTATATGGTAACATTTATATTTGTATAATGTGTAGGCTAATATAGGAATCGAGGAATATGGTCACATCACCGTTTTTAACTGCAAAACCTCAGTGTACATTTATTTCTAGTCTTTCAAAGAAATTCAGGATAAATTATTTATATTTTCTTAATAATAAATGAAAGTTAAAGTTATTGGGCTGTTCTGCATGTTTCCTTCATGAGCACAATATGTGTGTGTGTATGTGTGTGTGTGTGTGTGTGTGTGTGTGTGTGTGTGTGTGTGTGTGTGTGTGTGTGTGTCTAATTAAAGGTCATATCAGGTGTTGCAATAGCGAATTGTGTGACTAAGAAGAACCAGATTACCGTTAGGAACTATAGTGTCTGTCTAACATTGCGACCCACTCTGTTACCCTCTCCTGCGGTTCCGCCCTCGCGGTGCGGTCCGTGATGAAACTTCATTACTGTGAACTACACGATAGGATAAGTCGGATATAACTGCAGGTGAAACTGTTTGAACGAGAAGGGGACAAGAGCAGGAGAGAGGCAACGCGGAGGACAATTTACCAAACAAACTTACGGAGACAACAGACAACTGCAGTTATGGATTTAAAACATAAAAAGACAGTTCTAGCTTTTATTTTCTTTCACAGTAAGTTTTCCCACTATGGTATTTTTTTCTATTAGATTAACGATGAAATACTGCCAGTTTTACTTTTCTGCTATTTAGCGTAACTTTTTCACTCTTGAAGTGTATAGGCATGGACACTACGATCGAATGAGGGTAGAGTGTTGATAAAAAAAAGTCTGTGGTTTGTAATCAAATGTTTTAAGTTAATATTGATAACATATAGCACATGTCAAATAAATGTAAATGATACTGACAGGCACGTTTTGTTGCAGATTTTCTTTTTTGTGTGTGGAGCTTCAACATAATATCCGTAGGCATCTAAAAATGGGTTGGTTTCTCTGTGTGAGTTCGTGCGTGTTTGTGTGCGTTGTTTAACGTGGTGACCTCAGAACCACACCTTTTCCTTTTGCACAGGTAAGCAGGAACATCTTCCAAGTGCTGTTGTGCATCAGGGCGTGTTTTCCGGAAGATATAATTTCCAAACTCAAATTCTATAGCCTTCAGCGGGACAACAACTCCGTGTTTATTTTGCATGCCCTTTAAACCCATATGTCTGTATAGACTGCATTATTTAAGATAAAGCTTCGTACCTGCCACCACTCGCGTAGTCTATAAAGCAGGCACACGTTTATGCATGCATGGTCACAGTCCAATCAAATCAATTTTTTTTTTGTATAGGACATTTCATTGCACAGGCAATTCGCACAGCTGTACTCAAGGCAAGCAGAAACGTGAAAAAAACAAAAGAAAATAAAGGACCAATAAATAAAAACATTTGTAATAAGATAAATATAATTGCTTGGAAAGTGAGTAATGCATATCCCCGGCTCCCCCGCTCCCCATTCAGGCATCCAGTCAGCCTACTGTGTCCTGCTGCCGGTGTGTTCAGTAGGAGCTCAGTGTTGAGAAGGGGGACGTAGAGAGGGTCAGTTTGCTGCCTGGTCAAACTCAACACAAAGCAGCCACTGGAGCGGAGACACATTGGGACAGAATCAGCAGGGCTCACTGGGGAAGAGAAGAACACTGTGTGTCTGGCCTCTCTCTCTCTCTCTCTCTCTCTCTCTCTCTCTCTCTCTCTCTCTCTCTCTCTCTCTCTCTCGCTCTCTCTCTATATATATAAAAAAAAAAAATCTCAATA
>JAVQIZ010061597.1:0-13258 GCA_036023535.2 Galaxias brevipinnis
TCCTCCTCCTCCTCCTCCTCCTCCTCTGCTCCACCTCACCGTCCCTTCGCCTTCCTCCTCCGCCACCACCACCTCCTCCTCCTCAAAGCTCCCTGCCACTGTTCCCGTTGCACTCTGCCTCCAGGTCACACGTGGAGATCAGCATCACAGCCACAGCACTCGGCGTTCCCATCTGCTTTCACAATACCCTGGTGAAACACACTGTGCACCCAGCCCGGGTGTGTGTGTGTGTGTGTGTGTGTGTGTGTGTGTGTGTGTGTGTGTTTCCCCCGTACCTCTATGAGTTTGCAGGAATGTGCTGATTGCTGTCATGGCTGTTAGGCAGTTAGTGGTTCATCTTAACGAGGGGTCAATATGTAAATTGGGCTCTCCAAGTTGGGTTGTATTGAAATGGCATTGCCCAATTCACATCTGCACGTTCAATTATGGCTTTGAGGGCTCCTCTCCCATGCTATTACAGTGGGAGAGAAGAGGAGGCTAGTGGTGTGGGTGGAGGCGTTGATGTGTGCATGTGCTCAGGGGGGGCTTCACCAGCGGTGCCTTTCAGAGTGTGTGCCGGCTCTGTTTGTTTGGCGCGCAATCTGCTCCAGAGGGCGCTTCCCCACCACCCGTCAGCGTCGGCGGCCAGGGACAGCAGCTCTGGCGGGCGGGTGGAAGAAGCGTCAGCCCCCTTGGTTTAAGAGCGGCCCGCCTCTACTGGCTCCCCTCCCCTCTGAAGCACAGCCAGCCCAGGGGAAGGGGCTTCGCTGCCGTGTGTAAACTACGGCGACAGGAGAAGGTCAACAAAGTAATGCCGTGTGCCCCCCCCCCCCTTAAACACATTGTCATGTGGCTCTGTGCTCCGCGGCCCTCCTCACTGGTGCTAGAGCATTTAAATTACTGTTCCTGCCTGCAGAAGAATGGTTCAAGCATAACCCCATTGTAGTCTTTGATAAACTCTGGAAAATGCACAGTATAAGCTTGGGACAGGGCACAGTTTAAGGGCACAATTGCCGTGGAAATCTACCATGGCAAACATATTTTATAGGAGAGGGAGGAAGGGAAAGTGGTGAGGAGGGGGGGTTATGGGGGAGGTGGGGGACGAAAAACCAACGCGATGGAGGATCTAGCTGTTAGGATGGAGTAGGGGGGTCTGTGTGTTGGAGAGTCGTGTGTGTGTGTGTGTGTGTGTGTGTGTGTGTTATCTCTGGGTGCAGGGGGCTTTGTTTGCAGGGCAGAGACGTATAGATTTCCTCTCCATGTCAGCGCCTTTATTTAGGGCTCAGCGCGGAGGGGACAATAGCTCAACTAATCCAGCCCCTGATTCAGGATTAATATTCACGCCTGCAAATATTAATTCCAGCCACAAGCAGGAAATGCAGAATCTGTCATACACTCCAAACAAAATAAAGAAAACAAAACAAACAAAAAAAAATCATCCCTGACCAAATAATTCCTGTTTGAAGTCTTTTGATTTTCCACCAAAGCTCTACAGACCCGTCTCAGCGTTCCCTACCATGCCTGTATTAATCTTCATAATGATTTCTTTATAGAAGGGTGAGAGCAGGGGGTAGCTGAAGAGAGCCGCATGTTGTTTTTGGCTATTCTCCCTGCTAAGCCCCCGGTTTCAGATCTGGATTTGAATATTTACAATAGAAAATAATGGAGGTTATGAAAATAATTCCCAGCAGAGCGGGCCTGTAAGTTATAGGGGTAAACACTGCCTCCCCACTTCAAAGAAGGCCTGAGATGTTGGCCCCTAATCTGATGCACAGAGGGCTGGCTAGCTGCTGGGCAGGGCAGGGAAAAGAGAGAGGGAGATCCAGGGTACAGTTTGGACCTACCAGGGTGTGGAGAGGCAGAGGGCCCAGCCCTGTCTCGCCCGGAGCGGTGTGGGGGCTAGCCGGCCGGCCGTCCCACTGGAGCCTTATCTGAGCAGTGTGACTGCAGCTACACGGCCTGCTAGCCAAGGTGTCGCAGCTCTGATAGAGGGCTGGATACGCACTAAGAAATCAACACACACAAACACATACACATGACCTGGTAAAGAGCCTGCTTGGTATTTTAGGCGTGTCCTCTGTTGGCACATAGGACCATTGATGTGCTTACCAAATAGAAGCACAACGCTGCTCAAAGGAATGCATCAGAACATGCCACAGTGCGGTTTTAGTCACTGATGCCAATTTATGACTATCGTTCAGTTTCCTCATTCCATCCCCCACACAGTAAGAACACACACACAGTGCACTTATAAGATGCCATGATGAACCGGCCTGACAACACATGCAGGCAGTAATCCTACAGTAGGGGGTAGGAGCCTCTTGTGTGTGGGCCTGAAAGGCCATTGTGGTCTTCAAAAGAGAGCCTCACAGAGGCGCTGTCCATTGATAAGGTCTAATGTGATGAGTGCTGGCCAAACTTCATCTTTTATACATGGCAACATTATATGAAAGGTCAGCTTATCTTAATCCTCCAATCGGCGGCATGCAGGCCCGTGGCTCTCCGTTTCATGAACTTCAGCGACTAATCTGGCGGCTCATTCTGAAGATGACTGGTTAGCATTATCTCCTCCACTGCGAGGCCAATCAGGAGGTGCTTTTTAACGGGCTGGGAAGGCAGGAGGCTTCTCTTCCTGCCTCCTAATCAGCTCCTATCATATCCCAGTATGAGCTGGACAGTGGAGGCCACGCTGGGCCGCTTTATCACGGCCGGCGATTAATCACCAACCACTGTCTTGTCCCCTTGTCGACACAACACGTGAATACGGTGCCTATTCGACGGGCGTCTGACTCGCAGTCCCAAAATGGCAGCTTCCAGTGTAGACTTTTGGCCTTTCGTCGTCTATGTTGCCTCAGGAGAGAGGAGTTGTGGAGGAGTCTCTAATAGTGTCATTCTTCTCTCGTTTGCCTTACTTTGAGCCTTTGTTTGTTCACTTCCCGGTCGTAGCGGAGCTGTTCCATTCCATATCTGGCAACAGAAAGTTCTTCTTGACACGCAGAGAGAGAAACAAAGAGTCCTGGAGTCTAAACAAATTGAGGACAGACTACGCACACACAATTGTGAGGCGGAAGTCTCCACCAGGATCTGTAAATTAATGCAGGTCGCCGAGGTGCGTGTCTCCAAACTAAGATTGGGTAATTTGTTGTTTAGAACCCCTTTGTTCTCCTCTGAAAGTGTGTCAAATGTAGACAGATGGTGAAATATTTATTCCTTGACTGCGGTTTGTATTAGAGTGTTATTGTTTGCCTCTTTTTTGTGTTCTGCCCCTAATTTGCCAGTGGTACAGTTTTCTGTGGGAGTCTAACAAACGCACATCAACTTTAACAATGGTAGACCTCGTGCTGTACCCTTTAATTAGAAGGAAATTGTAAACAGACAGATGCCTTTTTTTAAAGGATTATCCATACTTTATGATGGCGCGTTTGAAGTCAGGAGGCGTTCTGAATCAGCAGTGTACGCATGGGGCTCTTATAGGACATTGTTGTTTTCAATTATTTTCAGTCATACTTTCGTCTGGATGAAGCAAGGGATCATTTATTATTTAAAGGCGCAATCGTGGCTGTTTATCTGGGTTCTTAAAACCGGGTTATCTTTCCCGCGTTGTCGTCGTTTTCTTTTTTGATTAAAAGGAGCAAAGCGTAATATGGCGTGTCTCCAAATGGCGGCCCGCCTTTCTGTGGCGCTGCAGCTCAGCTGCCTTTCTTGTCATTTAACGTGAACGGTGCCAAGCGTCAGCCAGGAGACGACATCTGACGAATGCCAGCCCTGCCTCAGAGTGTGTATTCACGGAAAGCAGCACACAAACACACACACACACACACACACACACACCCTGGGTGTGTGCGCAGACAAACATCTTCACACTGCCTTACTGCTCGTCCACACACACATACATGCAGCGCGCGAGCACACACTCACGAATGCACACACGTCTGTTCAAACACGCGCGCACCAACACACACACACACACACACGCAGCTAAACACACGCACACACACCCAAACACCACCACAGAGTATTGGTTGTAGGCAGAGACTGACAGCTACTTGACTGTGCAAATGGATTAACCCGATGGGACCCGGGGAGTAACTAATAGTGATTTGTCCACATATTGATCAGTGCCTGGTCCCTTTAACTTGACTGGCTAGGGAGGTAGGGACACAGAGGCTAACAGTTAGTGGGGCTGGGGAGCCCATGTGGGGGGCTTGGGTGTCTGACATGACGCCCACTGTCTGGGGAAGAGACCAAAAAACCATCATTTTAGACACCCCACTTTCGGAGCACTAGGTTTATTATTTATTTTTATCAACAGACAGTTAATTTATTGTCTGGTTTTATGGGAACAGCAGGACCGGGTGAATCGTCTCTTTGTCTGATGAAGCGTGGTCTGCTTCCAGGACTACACATCCCTGCTTCCCTCTGCTACTCCAACACCCCCTCCGCCTGGCCAGAGCGCTCAGTCCTCTCCAGAACTACAGGACCCTTCCCACGATCACTGTTGTCCACACTCTCCCTCGACTATTACTCCATTACTTCCAATACTTAACTTTCTACTGAGAGCTGTGCCCCTGAGACCTGGGTATTGGGAGATTAGTCTGGCCTTAGCTGAAGTGGACCCTAGAGCCAATCGATCCTGTGAGCAGTCTGCTAGGGGTCAGTTGACCCCGCCGTACGCCACGCACACACACACACACACACACACACACACACACATACACACACACACACACACCCACACACACACACACCACCCCTCCACTCAGCTCCACCGCTGATAGATTCCGGCGGCTTGACCCCCGGCCACCCCAGAGCAGATAAGGTCAGTGTGGCCGGAGCGGCCTAGGAGCTGGGGAGGCAATGTGTCCGGTCACACGGGCGGGGCCCTAATGAAGTGGTCAGTATTGCCTTTCTGTCACTCAGCCATTACGGTGGAGAGATATGGAGCCCTAGATAGATAGGTGGTGAATGTGCAGGGAGGTGGGTGGCCACAGTGTCCCACTGAGCAGGCGGGGGACCTGTAAAGTGACATGTAAACTACTCTAATATGGACTGCAAGTGACGGGGAGGGAGATGGATGGAGGCAGAGCGGCCGAGTTCACAGGCACTAGTTCATCGGCCTGCACACGCACGCACACACACACACACACACGCACGCACACGCAGGAAGAGATACAAACAGCTACAGGGCTAGCTTAGAAAATGCAGGCCACCTTGTACTATGTTGATACATCTTCTGGTGGATTGGTCAAGTTTAATGAATGGATTGAAAAAAAAAAATCTATTTCGCAACTCTTTCCTTTTTTCACAAAATGGAGTGTCGTCTTTGTAATTATCATTTTCTTTTTCATTTATTTCTCCACCACTTATATGGTGACTGGCCAGTCCAATGCTTGTGTTGGCAGATTTCCCACACATTTCTCGCATTTGGATTTAATTGTATCCCAGATTAAACTAACGACTGCGACTGAAATACAGAACGAGGAGCTTATGGCCTCGGATCACACGTGTTAACTTTTAAAGAGCCCTGTCTGCCGTCAGGCTCTGCACCCCGTTAAAGACAGCCAGCCATTCCGGATGTACCAGACAGACAGCCCAGGTAGAGCGGCCCCTAGCCCAGCTCAGAGTGACCTCCTCTGGCCCTGTAGAACCACAGGCCCCTTGTCCAGGTCACGGTGCTCCTCACCCCGGCCTGTCACGCTCCTCTCTGTGGAGCCAGTCAGGGGGCCGGGGAAGCCCCCCTCAGTCAGCCAGCTGCCGCCGTCCCAGACCCCTTGGCATTCCTCCGTATTGCTAACTATTTAGTTGTCAGCGATTTGGTTAAGTGGAATTGACTTTTATCTGCGGTGTGCTGTGGGGCTGCCACCGGCGATACAGATCCCCTCCTTTAGCCAGCTCCTGTCTGGTGTCAGCCCACTGTCACATCCAGACCCATTGCTATTGGCAGCTGAGCCAGGCATAATCAATAGCCCGGGTCAGGGATGGCCTGCGGCCCTGTTGTGCTCCAGGGTGGGCTATTGATCCGACACACACACTCCCACAGGTCGCCCCCGCGCCCCTCCCACCGCACCAGGAAGTCATGACCACAGAGAGAAGGAGAAAGGGTTAGAAAGTCAGGGATAAGGAACAGCGCTTCAGTGTGTGTGTGTGTGTGTGTATTTGTGTGTGTGTGTGTGTGTGCGTGTGTGTGTGTGTGTGTGTGTCATTTCTATTCTGAGCACGTACAATGGTCCTTTTCAGCATGTTATACAAACCTTAGTCCTTGGAGACTGATGACTGAATTATGAATTAAATCAACAGATCCTTTAGTAGACTTTTGAAAATATGCAATCTGATTTGATGGAAATGGTTAAGCTCGTATTCATTCTTTATCTCTATCTCTACCTCTTTTGGGGTTAGAATGAGGCTGGCTCTGAGAACTGGTGGTGACACTCTGCAGTGTGAATCCACTCCAAAGGCTATAGCAGCGTGCAGGCTAAAGCAGGGCCTGGACTCATTCACTCCCAACTCCCACGCATGAGGGCCAGATGTTAGGGGGATCCCCTCAGTACACAGACCTCTCATCTTTCTTTCTCTCTCTCTCTCTCTCTCTCTCTCTCTCTCTCTCTCTCTTTTTGGATGGGTGGAGCACCTGTTGTTGCCGCCCACATCCGCGCTCCGTCCAATGAGCTGTGGACCGGTTGTTTTCGTAGCACTTTTAAACGCTGCTCCCGGAGCTCCTCATCAACAGCATAACAAGAGCTCATGGGAACAATTAAACATGGGCTGTAAGTCAGGTTGAAGCGCAGAGGTAGAAATAATCATCAGAATGTTGCCAAACAGAGGGGGGCTCCAGGGGGAGCATTCAGTTATCACAGCCTGTGTGCCTCTCCATCCTGTGTTCCCCTTAACTGAAACTCTGTCACTGTCAGGAGTCTAGCCGACAAGCACGTTTACCCAGCCCCCTGCACTAACCAGGCCCGGGTGGAATTCAAATGTCTGTTGTACACCCCCCATCCCCCCACCCCCTTCACCATTGACAGTTGAATAAATCTGTATTGTCTAAGTGACTTTGTTGTTGCATATGAGAGATGTTCTGCAGAACATGCAATTATCTGCTTTATTACAGGAATATGTCTTGTTCTGGTTACGGGGAAATTAAGTTTCTCCGGAAATCTTTTTCATTTCTTATTTTAAAAGCCCTCCGTGGTATGGAAGCAGAAATTACTCAGAGCAATCCGTTTATTACTTAATGCAATCTGGGAATCATAAGATGCTGTCCTGAAATAATGCAAATAATTACACATTAATTTGGTTTTCTCTGAAAATAGCTTATTAATTTCAAAGGCTTGATAGAAGCCATATTGTTCTGTTTTTTCTTCTTCTCCCACTGAAAGACATTTATTATGTGTTCTGACTCTGAGGGAGAGAGTAGAAAAACAAAGAGCAGAAGCTGTGACCTTGATTTTGTATCATATACTATATGTATTCATATATATATATATATATATATATATATATTTACATAGTAGCATATTGTTGCTGTTGTTTCTGAATCCGGTCTCTTTCTTCTTCTGTTCTTCTAGGTGGCGGTGTCATCCTGAGCGGCTGTCTTTGTCTCTTGTGACTTGGGAGTCGCTAAATCCCGACCCATAGCTTTGGAAAATCCTGGAAATACCTGGACTTCTAGGAGTACGTCACCAAACAACCCACGGTGCCCAGGCACCCAAACCTATAGCTTTACATTTGCCTTGAGTTCTTAGGACTGAGTACACAAAGAAAGAGACAAAGCACTAGCAGCCGTCTTCAGCTGTCCTCCACCGCTCCACGCTGCCTGCTGTGACCGAGAGGCCGCGACCTTTCTGCCTGCCGGCATCAAACACACACTTGAAACGAGGGCGCAGTCAGAGAGGCTTCCGTGCAGCGTCGACTCCGACCCTAAACCCCATCAGGTAAGGCTGTGAAGTCCATCGCCCCCCCTAACCCCCCACCCCACCTCCACCCCTCCCTCCCCCCGACTTCTGCTGGTCCGGGCCCAAACCCTTTAACTCCTTCAGGGCTTTGAAGCCCAGCAGACCCCACCCCGCACCGCTCCCCCTCTGAGCCAGCGTGCCGGAGAGGCTGCCTGATAAACGGCCCGCTTTCATGCACTCCCCCTCCCGTTTGTCCTGCTCCGATTCGGGCTCCCTGAATACAGGAAGATTGTTTGGTTGATAGGTGCTCACCTTCGGCTCTTTCCTCACCCCCCGGCAGGCTGCATCAGCTCCAGCATGGGGAACATGGAGCCGCTCGACTGGGCAGCCTGGGAGGCAGGGGGAGCACAACACACACACACACACGCACGCACGCACGCACGCACACACACACACACACACACATTCACATACACAAACACACACACACACACGCACGCACGCATGCACGCACACACACACACACACATTCACATACACACACAAACATTCACATACACAAACACACACACACACACACACACGCGCACATACACATACACAAGCACCTACTCACAGAAGACACGTATAAACAAAAAAAAAAGTGCACAGGCCAGTGCACGGTATGGGTCCTCTGCTGGGCATATATGCATGTGTGTATGTGTGTGGTTACACACGCGTGTGCTGGTGAGTGTTGTGTGTTTTTGTAAGTGCGTGTACACACATCTGCTTTGCTGGCAATGTATGTATATATATAGTGTGCTTGGTCTGTTGAGAATTTGGAAATGCGTGTTAGTGCTGCAAGGCGCTGGAGTTCAGGGGTCATCATTTCCATACAGAGTGACTGTGGGATGGGTGTAGGCCTCAGCCAGCCAGGGGTATAGCTATCTGCACACACACAAGGTGAAGATACACACTGAGGCTTCATTAGCTTCGGAGGCCATGGTCCTCTAACCTCAGCCTGATGGAAAGTAACTTCTTGATTCATAACCTAATTATTCCCTAACAAGTTGGCGTAGTATTTGAGTTATACATTTCATAAAAGCTATTTTGCAATACAGCTCTTTTATGACATGGTCCATAATGCACAGAGCAACAATTTTCAGTCAGTCATAAATAGTAAATCCCATATTATCTGGATTATGTTAAGTCACTCTGGGTGATTAGGAAGTCTGCGTGATTTAGGAGCCCATTTTGAAGGTTTGCATTCATTGACTGTCTTTTGTTATTTCTTAGAAGAAGAGAGCTCATGGTGGGGGTATGGAGGCTGTGACACAGAGACCCACTACCTGTAAAATAGGCAAACCATTTTAGTTCTGCCCCGAAAGATAAAACGGCAAACCTCGTAGCTCTTTAGCTGTTCAGAATGAGGTTATTGGGTGCAGGGTAAATAATCCTGATTGAAAGTAAATGGTGTTTATAGAATTAATCAAATAAAGAGAAAACATGGCAGACAAAGCAGCAGGATGCAGAAGAGGAGCCCTATCTGTGAGGCTCCAAAGAGCTGGGGGCCTTTGTTTGGAAAGTTCAAAGTCATTTTAGAAAAAAAATTAGGTCACCACAAATTATTAGCAGTGAGCCATCATTTATGAAAGTATTAGCGAGTAAAAAAAAAAAGGAAACCTAAGACATTTTTTTTGCTTTCTTATGCATTTTTAAGAATGTTGTTTTGTCTGTGTGTGTATGTGTGTGCTTGTACGTGTGGAAAAAATAAAACACTTCAAAGCATTACGAGAAACAATCCATCTTTGTAAAGCTAATTAGAGACGTGATCTGAAAGGTAGTTTTGTGAGAGGCCCGTTGCGTGGCCCAAAGGGTCACCTGGCTTTCAATAGGGCAAAGATAATGCAGCGAGAGTGAGGGGTGCAGAGGGCTCCAGTCAGGGGTGGGTGGGGGGCTGCCCTCCTCCCTGGCCCCCTCCCTCCTTTCTCCCCTCCCCTCCTCTGCTTGCTGCTCCCCCTCCCTGGTCTGTGCGTTGGCTGATGGAGCCGTGCTCCTAGCCCTGGGCTCTGGGGCTTCAACACCCGGCTCTGTTCTGCATGTGGGCCACACCGCGCTGCGCAGCAGTCAGGGTCGCTCCCTTTGTGCCGGCCCTCTTTGGCCTCCCGGTAAAAAAAGACATGCATGATTTCATACATGAAAGATATATGTAATTGGACAGCAGGGCCCATACAACCCATTTACAATTCCAAACAGAATATATTCAAAGCAATTCACCTTATCTTACCACGCTTTTTGGGAGGAAATGCATTTACACATACAGTAGAAATAAAATTATATACAGTATATATACATATATATATATATATATATATATATGTATATATACATATAATATGGATAGAGGTTTGGCACTGTTTTATTTGCATGCGTTAAATTACATGTGGAGGTTGAAAGAGCAGAGGCCGTGCCAGTGTATCCCCCTGTTCCACTTTATCACACTGTGGCTGAGGCAGCTGGCTCCTGGCTTCAGGGGCAATGCTGCAGCCGTGGCCTGCACTCCCACACCACTACAAAGACCATGCCCGATGATTGTTGTAATGCAGAACATTGCCATAAATAAAGCATCAAAATCTGCATGCGTATTATTACTAGATTCAAATTGCATTTGCTTTCAAGATGAATTTGCGGTCTATAAGAACATAGTCTGACGATCCACGTTGAAGTTATCACACGGGGAGTTTGTGTCTTTCAGTAATCTAGTGCACATGTTTTCCTGCCTGCAGCCATGGAGGGAATGTCACATTGCAGCCTGTCACTTGACCACTGGGAGGGTATGACCTTTTACAGAGCAAATATAAATAAGAGCAAATAGTTTTTCCTCCTCTTTGGCATCTACTTTTTTTCCCCTTTCTCTGATCTCCATCAAAAAAAGCTGTTTAAGTGTTTTAAATTAAATTGATCATCCCCAAAGGTCACAAGGACACAGGCAGGTCTCTCTGAGCTGGCCAGCCCCTGACAGCATTAGAGGGACGAATCTTTTGTCGTAGCGTGTCCTCAGTCCGTCTGCAGCAGCACAAAGAGCTCCTGTTAGCCGACCCGAGGGAGAGGCCTGAGTCCACCCCCTCCTGTGGCCTTAATACCGGGCCAAGGTAAACACCTTGGTCTTTAATTGCCTTAACAAGCTCACACCTAGCCATGGAATGGCCCCACTAATCACCTCGTTTTATTGGCTCCTGGTATCCCAAAGGCCGGCCCAGCTCCCCACCTCCTCCAGTCTTTTGGGGGCCACATGCTGACAGCAGACACTCTGGGCTACCTCTCTCCGAACCTGGATCACCTGCCACAAAGCGTGGGTTGGGGTGGTGGGGAGAGCTGGACTGCGGCTAAGCATCCCATAATTCAACCCCAGTTGCTACGGTCACCTGCAATTACTCCCAGTTCACATCCAGAGTAGACCGGCGGGGCCGGGGGAGCAGGTCACACCTCTGGAAGTTTCTGAGGGCCGGGTAGACCCGCAGGGATCTGTCTGCATCCTGACCGGCTCACGTTGACTCTTTTGGGCTGGATGTTTAGGAGTGAGCGCCACGTGCACGGCCGTGTGGCACAGGCTGCGTCTCCGCTGCTGGTCAAAAGCACGTTGTGACATCATCTTTGCATAACCTCACCTCTTCTGTTCCCCGACCTCCTTCACAAAGCTTCAAGCTGTCTGTCTGTCTGTCTGTCTGTCTGTCTGTCTGTCTGTCTGTCTGTTTTGTTTTTTGCCTTTTGTTTTCAAGGCAAAATTTCTTAAAGGATAAGTTTTAGTCAGTACCATGTGGTTTGGTTAGATTGAAATAGATTGTTTTATAAATTAAGCCGTAGTAGATCACAAATTACTGGCCATGGAAATCAAACCCAAATTGTGAACATGTGTTGAACTTTTACTGTCAGTCAATTTGGCTGGCAATACAGAATCCCACACGTTTATGGGCTGTGGAACAGCTACTTTTAAATAGACGAAATAAATAAAAACTTACAATTACATCATGCCATCATTGTATTCCATATATAGCTAAAAGCTATTTGACCAAATCTGTCATTAGTATTTATCCTTAACCTTTTAACTTTTTTTACTTCAAAAAGTAACATTACTCAATCAATGTGAAGCATATGTCCATACTCCTAATATGCCTATTTTTTAACTGTTATCTTTAAGGATGGGAGTTTTTTGCATAAAGATATGTGATGTGCAGTGTTTTGCACAGACCACGTTTCTGAAAGCTGAATTTATTTGCGTATTGGGGTTGCATGATTTCTTTTCCCCTTGGTTTTCTAAATCCTGCAATGCTGAGAAAACACTGGTTTGGGTTGTATTATATATATATCACTTTTAAGATTATAAATTATACAAATATGTGGCTGTCTGAAATATTTTCATAGCATTGTGTATCCTAGCACATAAGCCAACCTTACATTCTAAGAGAGACTGAGAGAGGCATCCAGAAGCTTTGTCGCAAGGGATTTGATTTGGATGTTGACCCTTGGCGATAGTCCTAGATCTGCCCTTCTCTATCCGGTTCCACCTGTCATCTCTCATCGCTTTCGATTTGAATGCCTTTCTTATATTTTGGGGGAAAATATTAGGCTATATTCAGATCTGAAGTGTGCAAGTATGAATCGTCAACCTACAATTTTTGCGCTTCAAATGTATCATTTTGTTCTTCGGCAATATATTCAATTATATAATTTTAGTCCTTACATTTCATACAAAAGCCGGAGTGTTGCTGTGTTGCACGGAGTAGTAATATGGCTCTGATTTGCTATCCCTCTATTTTTTGCCCCCTTGGCCGTATCCCCCTCTCAAAACGCGCAAAGCCCATGTGTCACCGCTGTGTCTGTCACCAAGAGAGCCTATGACAGCAACTCTCAGGATTTGTCCATTATTCACTATGTCCCCATAGACCTGAAAATATATGCGCTGATGGAGGCCTGGTTTGTGCCTGGTTTATAACTGGACGGTAGACCTCAGTATGCGCATTTATTCTGCTGTTCGCATTACATTTTATTGTTGTCTCATTAGTTATCTGCAAAGGCTTTATATATTTTTTTTTCATTTGTTATACTATATTTTATGATAAAAAGTTGGAAATTATTTTTTATTAAATACACGTCGTAAAAGCTTTTGTCAGAGTGA
Organism: Galaxias brevipinnis; assembly: GCA_036023535.2. Classification (NCBI taxonomy): domain Eukaryota; kingdom Metazoa; phylum Chordata; class Actinopteri; order Galaxiiformes; family Galaxiidae; genus Galaxias; species Galaxias brevipinnis. Next base: position 13,024 of record JAVQIZ010061597.1, read on the forward strand.
AATGGTCAAGATTTTATTTATTTGAGGCCCAATCACCACCGATTTAGAATTTGAAAGTAAAAATTTGCATACTTGTTTATTACTATCAAAAATAGCAATATAACTATGAAATAGTAACAATGATGATCATATATTATCCAACCTTAAAGATATTAAATGGATGAAGCCAGACAGTGTGGTAGGAGATAATTCTGCTCCAGATGGACTGAGGCTTGCTCCAGGCAGGTTCAGATAC